>VZTV01100065.1:0-12630 GCA_013400875.1 Anhinga rufa
GTGTAAGAGGCTTTGCTTTGCAGAGGTTAAGTGTAATTCAGAAAGATATATTGAAGCCTGACTCCATAAAGGCTTAGCTGTCTACGTTTGTCTAGAATGATTGACCTCATCAGCAGTACTACTGAACCTAAGTAGCATCGAAAGACATCTGGAAAACAAGATCACAGTAGGTTATGAAACACAGCTCCCACGGCTTTCATCCAATTGCTCGTTTTGTTAATGGCATAAGAATCTTTGACAAGAATCAGAGCCTAATATATCTGAACTAGCTCACTCTGAAACAATTCCAATCATTGCTGGGTTAAGTACATTAAGTACTATTACAATCAATGTTGTATTTAGAATTGCTTGTTTTGTCAATCAGTGAAACAAAAACATGCCACAAATGCATAAACACAAAACTTCTGATGCTTAAAAACCCAAATTATGGATTAATTAATTGACTGTATTAGAATCACCTTGTTTTGGTTTGGTTTTTAAACCCTAACAATCATTAGGGACTGATAATGAGACGTATATAGTGATTTTTTAAAGCCAAAATAGTCCATACACCCATGGCACAAGAATCCTTTTTGACTACTTTGCAAAGCACCCACAAAGATGTTCGAGTCCATCCCTGGTTTAACTGACTCTTGTACTTCTTCTAAACTCAAGCATTACATAAATACAGAACATATTTAGGCAGTTGTCATTAGTAGTCCATAGGTACATTGACTTTGTGAGAAAGAAAACCGCTTTTTTATATTTAAGTACTGCTTAAACTTAAGAGAATGGCTTGTAACCAAACTGTGGTAACGTTACAGTTCCCTGGAAGACACAGCTTTTAAGTTATGTGCTTCTACGTGACATTTATCCGGTTCCACAAGGACACTTTAAATGTGCTGTTAAAATCTCACGGTATTTTAAAGTCTAAAAAAAAATATTGACCTTTTCCTCCATGTGACTTGTGGAATGCTGATGGTAAATGAAAAACACAGGCCAGGAGTCTTAATCTGCAGCCATAATTCCACACAAATTCTGAAGGTAAAATTAATGGTTTAAAAAAGCTACTTAACTACATGAAAATTATTATAATATAAACACTCCTGAATGGGAACAAATTTTGGTTGTGTAAATAAAACATAGGCAAGATACAAAACCAGATATACATTGCGAGTAATGCAAAACAAATGTGTATAGGTGCCACTCTCTGTGTGTATCAGTAGTGCATATACAGCCACGGAAGTACTAAATATTTTAAGCGTCGTGTTTTGGGGAAGCTATTGACAAACAAGAATTTATGAATAAAAAATAGGGCTGGAAAGAAAGTCTGTTCCAGCCCTAAATAATATTATACCTATAATAAGATATACTTGCCTTAGCTGTTACTGAAGTTCCCAAGTGATGAAGATCTATAATCTCCCCAGTTTATTTGTTTCATACTCAGTTGCTCCTTAAATAGAAAGCTTTTCTTAATATCTAGTTTATATGCTGCAAATTAAGCCCATCATTTCATATCCTCACAGAATGGATGTGAAAGACAGATGATTGTGGCAGTATTCTCACATTCTTCTACTGAACTTTTTTGTGCATATTCCTTTAATTTTATCTTCTGATCGCTCACCAGCTCTTGTTATCTTTTCTCATAAATTATGTATTCAAGGCATATCTTTATATTGGTCGGTGATCTCTGGGCTTGCTCTGGTTGGTTCGCACCCCTCTCATCCACCCTTGTGTACGAGTTGGGGTTTGCCAAGCAGACCAGTGACACATCAATAATTAATAAGATCTAATATAAAAGTTTGAAACTATAAGAAATCGTTTGTTCACATCTAAAGAGGGATAATCTGAAACATCCGCTTATTTCCAGTTGTTTTGAGTAGATATAGGTGTTGAATATAGATCTTATCAGGGATCAGCATTCCTTATTCATTTGCTTCCTTGGATAGAAGGAGGAAAAAGTTAATGAGATGTATTCATGTGCAAAGGAATTTCAAATTTGCATGTAGCAAAGCAATGATCTATCAGATCTGCTGCTGACTTTGAAGGATAAAGAAGCACAGATTTTCCTCTGTGCCTGGTGCCCTCATGTGGCTTTGATATTCAGCTTCTTGTGAATTAATTAAATGCATCACTGCATGGCTGACACTTTTGCTGTGTAAAAGGTAGAGGATAATTTGCCTGTATAGCCTTGTATGTTCTGTAAATACAACATCTTCTGGAAAGCCAAAATACGCTGTTTGCCACATGGCCAGTTGGATTTGGATATGCAAACTCCTCGAGTCCCCTAACTTAAACCAAGAACATTTCTCACGGCGTTCACACGTTGGTGTACATGATTCAGACCTTACTTCTCCAAGGGTTGTTATGGCTAAAAAGATTTGTGCTAGTCACTACCTTCTTTAGTGATGCCGTTAAAAATGCCACCATAGATCTATTGGTGCTTTTAAAGAACTGTGATTTTGGGGGTTTCAACTCTAATGTTAGGTCAAATTTTTATACTGTATGCTGAGTTGAAATATCAAGGATTACTTCTGTCAGGAAATAGAGTTTAGAATGTTCTTAGCTAACTTGAAATTGTCCCATTTTTCTTCCAGCTACACACTGCAGTATGACAAAGAAATGTCTACATTTAATGCTGTAGAATATACACAGGATAAATGTTTCTTTGCACAGCACTTCTGAGTCTGTCATTAGAATATTTCTAAATTAGCGATCTAGAAATCCCACTTTAAAACACATCATTTAGCCACAAACATTATGCAAAAAACTTCATATAGCATATTCATTACATGTCCATACATTACAACAATAAAACTCTCGCACAAGCAAGAGGTGGATGTAGTTGCTGTGGAGGCTGCTGGTGTGGTTTGATGCAATGGCTTTCCTGTAGTGTGCTTTCTAAACGTGCTTGCCAAAGCTTTTCTTTACAGCTGGATCAGATAGATTTAATAGTTATGGAAATTTTCCATTAGCTCTTTCCATACATTTTTAAGAGACTGCAGAACTTTGAAACATTTGAAATTTTACTTTGTCAAGTTTTTGGGTGGAATGGCACAGAACTGAAAATTCTGATTCAAAATTGGAAAAGCACTTTCTCATCACCCATACTACTATTGACAAAGATATCAAGGGAGTCTTAAAGTGAAGGTGGAAAAAGATCTGAAGCTAAAGCAGCTGGAACCAGGAATATGCTTTTTTGTTAGTATGATTATCTAATGACCATATTCATGCAAGTACCTGCATGGCAGCAGTCGCATAGCCTTTCATAAAGCTTCGCCAGCAGTATTGCTGGGAACACGGTGACTTGTGTGTCTCTGTAAGCATTGCATTTCTTTTTCTCCTGATTTTTCTAAAGATTCAGAATCCAGCTGTAACTTTGAGTGATTCCATCAGAAAAAAGTTCCAAAACTTTGAATGGTTCAATATTGTGGCAATATTGATGGCATCTCCTCTACCTCCTTCTTCCCTCTTCTTTTCCTCTTTTTCTCCCAAACTGGAGTTATATTAGTGTATTTCTCTGAATTCACACTACTTAATTCTTTGCACCTGCCATTCACCCAAATCCCTCTCCAGTTTGTCTTGGAGCACAAATGCTGAACAGAGCAAGAAAGATTTCAAGACAGTTTTTTCTTTGATCTTTCTTGTCCTTGTAATGCCAAACCCAGTGAAACTTGTCATATTACTGAAGTTATCAACATTTTTCTTGCTAATAATCTCACTCAGAAGTCTCCTGAGTAACGTGTTAGTTCTCTGCTAAGGTTTGAGGTAGACTAAGAAATTTAGCATAATTGCTACTGAAAATCATTAAATGTTAATATCCTTGAACTATAATACTAGTGCCCATACTAAGATCTTCATGTTTCATTTTATTAAGATAAAATAATTTAACAGTATAAAGAGGAAAATCTAATATAAAAACAATCTACAGCTATATCATTCTTTTCAGCTGTATCATTCTAAAACAAATGGTATTTTTTGTACTGTATCTTAGTCACCAAAATATGCGATTTGCAGCACCTTGCAATCCACTGTTGATGATGTCATTCATTCTTCAACTATATGCCCGTGCTTGCTGAGCTCTAAATACCAGGTGTCCCGAGTTAAGGAGGCTGTTACTTCACCTTATCCTCTCATTGTGTGGTATGTGGAGATAAAACGGAGGTTTACAAAAGTCTGCCATAAGGTGTTGCAAAAGAACAGACCGGTTCACTCTATGTCTGAGCTGCAGCTTCTGATCACAGCCCTACAGATCAGTAGTAATGCTATTGTTATAAAACCCCAGCACTTGGTAAATGAGAAGCAAAGAAGGAGAATAAATATGTGTAATTCCTTAAACTAATATTCCTAGAATTTTTCCTTGCAGTTTTGACACCAATTGCTGGTGTAATTGGTGTAATGTTGTAACGTTTTTAGAAAGGGAAAAATATCTTTCTTGGTTCACCCTCTATTCTGAAAGAGTAGATTTTTGTTTTCTGTACCAATAATAAATTTATAAACATAATTTGAGGCTAAAGGTGAAGCTCTGTATGGATGACCTCAAGTCACGTCATGTTCATAAGACATCTGAAAACACAGACATAGCACTTGTTTTATCTCTGTTAGCTGTTTCGGCATCTTTTTGCACATATACATTTATTTTTCTCATGTAGTATACTAGATTTCTTTGTGAGTATGATCTACATAAGCTTACCTGTGCATGATTAAAGTAAAAGCAATTCCAAATATCACATGTAGGTTAATCCATAAAACCCTATGTAATGTAAGAATGGGAGAAGTTTAAGTACAGACTTTGACTATAATGTAGAAGTGGAATGTTCTCAGTGTTGATCAATTTAATCAAGCAAGTGAATACACTTGGTCAAGTTAAAATATCTAATGATTTATTCACATAGAAACCAGTAAATTTTAGGGTTCGTAGCACAAAACCTTTTGTTAAAAAAAGAAAACAAGCTATGCCATATAGCTTCTTTACTCTCAATAAAATAGCATCATTGCAGTGAAACTTAAGATTACAATAAAAATGAAACATTCCAGATTACATTGGTTGGAGCACAATGTGATGAATATAATGGGAAAGTCCTTGTCAGAAATGTTACCACAAGGAAATATCAATAGCTAACACCCATATTCTCCAACTAGAAATCAAGAATATTTGAGTAGATCTTGGCATAAAAGGCACAAACACAAAGCAAAGCATGCTTGTGTCATTTGTCACAAAGAAGCATTGACATTTGTGCAACATGGAAAAAGATCAGCATTTTTCCAAACTCTTCCAATATCACGGATACTTAGGGAAAAGATTATCCCCTTAATGCCAGTGAATCACTCCCAGTACAGATGGCAGTGACTACAAGACAAGAGAAGTATATAGAAGAGAATACATCCATACCCTTCCAGGAGATCTTAGCTCATATATTGAGGAAGCTGCTGCTATAGTTTTGTTAGTAGTAAATAAATACACTGCAGCCTTTAAATAACACAACCACTGGCAGCTAGCACTTGTGGGAATTATATAAGACTGGTAAGAATGTTAACAATGCTGGAAACCCCGCATAAACACAGGTCTACCACTTGCATTTAAATGTGTGATGCCAGCTCCCTCTCTGCTTCAAATAAGCATTTTTTTTAAAGTTTTTGTCCTTGAAATAAAGGACTCTCTTCAGAAGAGAATGCTGCCTATTGCACGGACAAATGGCTTTTCTGATTTTAAGGTGCTTCAGAAATACAGGTCAAACATCCATGGTATTTCCTTCTGTAACCGGCCATCGTACAAGCATCTTGTTAGCAGCCTATCTGCTATATTTCTATAACGAGCCTATCTTCATCATCACTGCTAGTGTCATCATACTCAACTCTGGTTTGCTTCCTCATCATCTCTAAACCTCTCTTTTTGTATGTCTTGGAAGGTGTTGCAGAGTAAGTTTTGAACTCGGGGGACCTGAGAGTAATTGGGGTCTTTTTAAAAGTGGTAGTGGTAGCTGCTTGGTGAGGCTTTTGCAGGTGGGTTCCATTCTTGTCTGCACTTCCGTGAAGGTCAAGGGTTTTTTGAGAAAAGTTTGCCGGCTCTGTGTATTCTATACTGGGTAATTTAGCCCTTGTGATTGACTCAGGAAGAAGCTCCACTTTTGATCCAAATAAATGTGAACATCCAGGCTGGGAACCGGGAGTTGAGTTTTCTGTTGAAGATGAATCTGTGTTTTCTTCAGTTGGAGGTTTCTCCCTTCCTGAGGCCTGGATCACCGGGTCTAATGTACCAAATCTTTGACTCTCTGACTCTGCATTTCGTATGTTTTCCTGGCTTGCTTCTAGATGTAAGGAAAGAGGAGCAGTAGTCTCTGAGTTTGTGCTGCCAAGTTGGTCACCCGTGCCTGTCTTTGTAAAATCAGAAGGGCAAGACCAACAAGAAGATGCCATCGAGTCACTCTGACTGTTTGGCTGTGACTCCCCTGGGGCTGATCGCTGAAGCACAAGCGGTTGTGTCACTAAACAGCAGATTTCCACACCACTGCTGACTTGCTGCATGGCTGTATTAACTGTGGATGAAAAGGAATGAGCTGTCATAGATATTTCCAGAGGAGCTGTAATGTTCTGAAAAGAGAAGTTTGTTCTTGTGTGGTCCCTGATTTGCCCAGAAATGTCCTGTAGAAATTAGGGGGGAAAAAGAAATTCACATCAAAAAATTTCAATCCAGAGCAATTCCATCCTTTATAAAAGTGCAGTGATAACTAAGTTGACTAGATCAGTAGAAAACATTTACCTCTGCTATAACTCATATCAACTGAGTAATTAAGTATAATGTCAACCTTTATTTATACAAACTGTGATTATCTTTGCACTGGGTTTTTTTTCACCACTGCAGACCAAGTTACTCATTCCTCTTTTGATGAGAAAACTTTTTTTTCTCCCAGTGTGCGTGGGAGGTGTCATAAAGGATGTATTTTTTCCTCAGGTGTCTTTCTTCTTGGTTAGGTGAGAGATCATGCATAGGGATGAGGGGTTTCAAGCTGCATTCTTATGTACTGTCTAGGATGATGTTCTTTTTATTAAGATATTTTAATATATGTATTGCAACAATGCTTGTGCAATGTAGGGGGAAAGGTTTGTGACGAGTCTGTAAGAAATATTACAATGTCTGAGGTGGTGAGATATGTGTAGGAAATAAAATTACTTTGTAAAAAACATTTTAAGGATTAGGTTCCTAAATACAATACTGCTTATGCTACGTGAAGAACCAGTGCTCATGCTACATAACAGCAGTCTGGCTCAGCAGCTTTTGTCTTCAAGTGCAGCCAGCAGAACTCCAGGGAAAAGTATAAGAACGAGGGTAAGCACAGAACGCTCCCGGCAGCTGGGCTGGCGCTGCGTACAGCAGCGTCGTTTGCAGCACATGCAGATGGGTCTAAGGCCGCTTCTAGCTAACGCAGCTATCGGTAGCATTGAAACCACAGCAGCACTGGCTTCCCCAAAGGGGTAAAGAAATCCAGTTGTGACACTGGGTACACATTCTTCCCACCACCACGTGGCCATTACTACTCTCCCCACTTTTCTAGGTTCAAGCTTAGCGTCTGTCTCAGGATATTCCATGCTACATCTACTGGCACCTCCGACATCAACACTAATCGATCCTCTGACAGCAAGCACGAGAAATATCCTTTTTAATTGATGCAAGGTAAATTCTTTTAAAAAAGCTAATTCTAACATTAGTAAGTTTTCATTATATTTTAACCCCCAAAATACCTTTAATGCATTTTTAAACAAAATCTGTGATACAAAGTAGTCTCAACTTGAACTTTAAAAGAGCTGAATATAATTCAAGTTTTAATTACCAATATATTTTTTCTTTTAATAAAAAATAATACACGAATTAAGGTAAAATACCTACTTTTTTATCCATTTTGTCTTTTTGTTTAACATGGTTTAGATTTTCAGTATGGGAAAATATTCCTGAGTTATTCTTTCCTTCTTTTATCCTTCTGCAAAGTGGCTTGTCTGAAGTGGAACAAGATGTGTCTTTTTGCTGGTGTAGGTAATTTTCTATTGAAAAGAGGTTGAAGAAACTTTTACTTTCATTTTTATTCCCCCACATGGCAGAACTTACTAAATTTCTCATCATATCACTGAACTAATTTCTACATTTTTACTATTTTCTGTAAATTTTTATTCTAAGCTTGATACATTTTCTCATTTACTGTATATGTGTTTGGTTTGGTTTGTTTTTTTTTTTTATTGGCCATTACTGTCCTGCAAAGTAATGGCTATTCATGTCTGCTGTGAACAAACGCAAGGTATTGTCCCGGCTTCCAAGATGGTTGTGGCATAAACATCATTTTCATTGATACTGCTAATTAAATGGGGGAGGTGGTCACTGAAACACAGAAAACAAGTCAACACACCAAACTCGTTTCACATTGCAAACATCCAATCTTATTTCAGAAACTGATAAAGATCCATCTTAAAACTGTTTCGGCTTCTAGCAGAAGGCTATTTTGACCCATTTCTTTTTAAAATGCCCTCCTAATTGTCAAATTCACATATGTAAGTATGTGTACGAAAATCATTGTGCGTTCAGTTCTGAAAACGTGTGAGATGTTTCTATTTTTACTCGCAGAAGGTACTGAAGGACAAAAGTGATTTTGCAGTTCCCTGTGGAACAGGTGCACATCAGAGACGCTGTAACATTCATTCTCTTAAAAAATAAACATTCAATACATTAAAAAATATTCAAAATACTTACCTTGTACCTTTGATTGAGGAGCATGGCACTTCTTATACTTATTAAATTTACAGGGTTGTGATGAATAGCCCTTTTTCAAAGCATCCGGTGTTCTATTTGGAAAACAGTGCCTCTTGCTTAGTCGGTTCAACTGAGCATATCCATGTATGTGCCTCCCTCTGTACCTGCATTGCCAGTGGCATTGAAAGGGTAAACAAACATGTGCTATTTCAAAGCAGCGAGAGTTGAATATCATCAGGTGACTTTAAGTCTAACAGCATTTTACTGCTATGAAGGAGAGATTCATTTATGTCGACTCAAAAAAAAAATAAATCAGGATTTTAGGCAAGAGACCCACAATTATTTTATTAAATTTTTCCTCATTGGAACTCAGCAAATCCTTGGTTTGCTAAGATAAAAGGATTCAGGAATAACAGAATCTTTCTCCTATATCTGGAATTTTAAAACAACGTACTTCATAAAGACTTGAATTGCATAGGAATCACCTGAGACTGCATAGTTGTTGGCTATTTTACTTTTCACTTCACTTCTTATGTGCTACCTATTCATCACTAATGAACAACTTAAGTATTTCAGTTATTTAGAAAACTCATGCTAAATAATCCAACTCTGCTCAGTTTCCTACTCTAGCTAGGTCTCTCAGTAATTGCAGCATTTTTTGCCAAACTAGACACGGTGATTCAGTTACTTACACTGATTTGTCCACAAGGGAGTCACTGTGTCTGATTTCGGTCATGAAATAAAATAAGAGGGATATATGCACACAGTATGTGTTTCTTGTTGAAGCAGTTCATCGGACATTCGGCCACCCCACACTCTTGACAGTTTAGAGGCTAAATCTTCCACTAATTCTTCCCATTGAATACAGAGAAGCTGTGCTGATGGTTACAATATGCTTTTGATAGTTTTATCCTCAAATTCTTCCTGCTTATTATTTAAATCAAATGATCCTTTAAAGTACAGATGGTTTTGTTAGTTTGTGTTAGAACTTGATATTTATTCTGCTGCATTCTCTTGTGAATGCAAGTTCAGGATACAGGCCTTCTGAAGACAAAAGGGTCTCGCATACTGCTTTTAGCTGTAACAGGATTGAAACTAAAGTATTTTGGTTCCCTTCAAACAACAGTAAATGCTGACAATTTTGACAGGTAAGAATCATTTCTAAAGGGTAATGAGAGTCAACTGACCAGTCATGAGCTTTCTTTGGTATTTGTCTGTTTTGTTTAGAAAAGTCTGTTCCTGATAGTAAACAACGTGTTGGTATTTTTTATAATTTACCTTTGTGGAACTGCTGCAATGTGGGAATAGCTCTTTCCGAGAGATTTATTTTTTCCCCCAGTTTTGCTAAGGTAGAATTTTGGGGTTGACTTTTTATTTTCTGTGGACTTTTTACACCCATTGTAGCAAAATTATGTCTGTATCTAGGGAAGCTGAAAACCGTATTCCTTACCATTTTGGGGTGACTTTAATCTTTTTCTGTTTGTGGCTCCTCTTGAGTTTATTTGTTGAGAGTTTTTCCTTTTTGCAAACTACTGTTTTCTTCTTTTGCTCTGAAATATTATTGAAAGCACCACCAGGAGCTGCAGAGCTTAACTGTTGAGAATATTGGAAAAAAAAAGAATTATATGAAAATTGTGAATTACTTGAACCGAGAGATTGGAAATCTATGCTCTTTTTAAACAGCATTGAATAGCAGAGCAGTTAAATAGCACAACTCTGAATTTTTCCTAGAATTTGTGTGTTAGTTTTTTTCTAATCACTTTGTCCATCTACTTTGGTAAAATAAAATTAAAACAACTCACTGCTTTTGTGGATCTTCTTTCATATGTGTATGTGTATGTTCTTTCATATTCTTCTTCCTATAAAAAAGTAAGCTTAGTCTTACAGCGCTATTCTAGGATCTGTATGGATAGACTGGCCTATCTTTACTTACCTAAACAAGAAAAGCTTTCAAGCCTTAAACACTTCACAGGGTATGAAATGTAATTTGGGTTTGTTGACATTTCACTGTATCTAAATGATGAGAGATCGAGTACACAGTCTGTCTTTGACTCCAAGTATCACCAAGTATAATAAAGTCTTGGCATTAATGGTCTCCTTCAGTCCTACTCTAATTCAAATATTCATTTAAAATGAAAACAGTTAAATACATACGCTGTTACAGAAGAATATAAAATATATGGGGAAAAATCAAGAAATAGAAATACACCCTTCTCACTACACAGCATTCCTACTGAAATTCCCAAGTGAAAGAAACTTAAATATTCACACAAAAATATGTATTTTTCATGCATCAAATGAATATGTAACTTATCTTATAAAAACCTAAACTGTGAGTTCTGTACCAACAAATGCCTTTAAATGTCCATAAATATACTTTTGATAATTCTTTTATTTTTCTAATGGGGGGGGAATTCAGCCAATTACACCCTCTCAAGAAAGGAAATAGGATTATTAATATTACCTCCTGCATCTGTGGTCCTTTAGAGAAGGATGAAACCAGTGTTTTTAAACTCCTGTTTGTTAAGCCATATGCCACAGTCTTGCTAATATTTTTCATTTTGAAAATAGAAATATCGTATTTTGACAGCGTGCGCTCATCGCTAGATTCCTTGCCACAGTTGTGCATGGAGGAATAAGCAGAGTCTGCATTCCCCTTCTGCTCAGCAGGCAGAGGAAGGCTTCTTGTTAAACAACACCAAGTTAATCGAGGTTCAGCATTTAGTGATGGGAAGGTGCTCTTCATACTCGATACTGTTAAACTTCCAGAGTAGCAAGTCAGATTATTGTGGGGTAGCACTGGCAATTCTTTACAGTGAGTGGTGAGAGTGTGGCAACAAAAAGTGCCAAAAGAATGGCAAAAATAAGCGGGGCTGTCTGTTGAGCTCTGAGAATGCTGCGTATCCTGCAGCGTTGGTGAAACATCCTTAAGAATGCATGGACTTCCACCTCTGTCCCATCCCGTGATTGCTGGCTCTGCACTGCTGCTAGAAGCTGATGTCATTATCAAAGAGTCACCTCCTGAGCAAAGATGATGTAAAACCTTCTTCTCTTCTTTGATGTCAGCTGATATGAAAAAACCACTTGTGTACAGAGAAGTAAAGCATATTTTCTTCTTTGGGGTCTGTGTAGAGGAAGTCGTTATGCTCATCCACTTCTCTTCCGTTTGCCTTTGATAATTTAATTTATTTTTGTTCTGTTTGTTTTTCCAAGCATCTCTTATAATATCCTGCTGCCTGAAGCTTTGGTTGTAGAAGGTGTTATCTGCTGTAGTTAAGATATTTGCTGTTTCTGAATTAACTGGTGAACAAAATACTGGAGTTTTCCAGTTTGCGTGTACGTTCCATCGTAGCTCTCCTTTGCTGGCCTTTTGTCTCACTTCAAATTTTAAAGGGGACCAAAGCAGTTCATTAGAATGAAAGCCAAGTGATCCGCTGTCGGAAGAGCAGGGGGGGCTGGTTAAGGTGTCCGTCACAGACGTGCAAGGTGTAATATTCTGTTCTGATCTAAGCAAAAGCGACAAATCTGAGGCTCTCTTGTCTTGTGGCAGTTTAAGGATGTATCTTGGAGAAAAGGCATTTTGTTGTGGGACTGGAGTTAAAGGACCAGGCTGCAGATGATGGATTTTAGAAGACGTGTCAACAGCGTTGTCACTGAAAAGTGGTACTTGTGCTCCTGTTTTCGCAAGACATGTTTTGACATCTTTATCTGTTGCATTGTGCAAGGCAAAAGAGTTGCAGTCACTTCCCCTTAATTCAGGCCCTAAAAATCCCACAAATGAAGCTTTTGAGATACCTGCTGAATGTGAAAGAACGTTAACATCACTATAATTAAGAGCTTTTGTGGGGAGTTTGATTGTTTTCATATTCTCCACATTCTCAGTACCTCCAGTGGATTCATTAATTCCTGTGCTT
>VZTV01100065.1:12986-27492 GCA_013400875.1 Anhinga rufa
GTACTGGTTTCTTTCCCAGGGCTTGATTTTTCCCATTTGCTACTCTGTACTGGCAAGCACTCATCATTCCTTCTGTTAGCGCTCAGCTGACACTGAGTATTTTGAAGCCTGAGCTCAAAACTGCTGCTGCCACTCCTGTATTTATCTGTGTCGCTGCCACAGAGGTCTGGGGAAGTTTTGCTCGTTACAGTATGTGCACTAGCGCTTACTGAATGCGATGTCTCCATTACGTAGGTTACATTGTCTGCAGTTTCCTCGGAGGACGCATTCTTTAGAATACGATTACCATTAGTACAGGTTTCTGATTTACCAGTGTTTAAACCTGTTGTCACAAGGGAGGAAAGGCTGTCACTTGCAGAGCTCCTGCCATCTCTCTCCTCAGTAATTTCAGTACTGCTGACTGATTGCTTTGAATCAGGAGCGAAGCTTGTAATATTTGTAATCTTATTTCCCCTTTGTTTCATTTTCTTGGCATTTTGACTGGTTTTCATTTTTTGGTAGATTTTCTTAAATGTTTCATCTCCATACATTTGCCATTTTTCTTGAGAGAACATCTTTAACTTCCTTTGATTGTGTTTCTTATTTTTAGCACTGATTACTTCTCCAGCCCCAAGCTTTCTACTCCCTTGCAACTCCTCTGACGGAGGAGGATGATCAACCACATTACTTAGTGGCAAATCATCCACTGCTGTTTGTCTGACTAGAGCTCGGGGATGGCTATTAGGAAAATCCACTGAATTTGCAGCAAGATTGTTGCTAGGCAGCGCGCTAGCACTGCCTGTATTTACAGACTGCTTAGTAAGAGAAAGTGGTTTGGAGCAACCTGCTTTGTCATGTAGCATTCTTGTGCCCTCCACAAAGGGCAAAGAGTTGCTCCGTGTAACAGGCACAGTATCTATCGTTGTGGAGAACTGGGTGGGGACTGAATGAAAAAACATTGGCTTGCATTTTTCTAGGGGTGCAAAGGTAGATTTTGCTGAACAAAGGGAAAGATTCTTTTTCCTATTTACATCACAAGTTCTGATGTCGAAATGGAAAGAGTCTTTGTATGTGTAAGGCATTGGCAGATCGATGCTTCCCTGTTTAGAAAGGACAGTTTTTCTGGGCCTGACGTTGTCTAACTGGGTATCATCCACCACACTTTTGTTATGAGAAATAAGTTTTGAAATGTGTTCTTCCAGCCTCTTTTTCTCTAGCATCAAGGCTGAAGTTTTCTCAGCTGCATCTAGCTTTGCACTGCTTCCGGAGGCACACCTTAAGCTGCTGAAGGCAGTTTCATTTTCCAGTTCTGTGCTGTGTTCGTAGAGACTATGCAACGGGCTGGATGATGCCATCTGTTGTTCGGTACTATCAGAGCGTGACAGATACCCTGAGTCAGTGCTCTCACACTTCTTTAGTTTGCAGTCAAATGGCTTGTAATCCCACTGTTTTTCTGAAGAGGTTGCTTGCTGCCTTTGCAACTGAATATGCTTATTGGTAGTTGGAGTTCTTTGGTCCTGTATCTTCTTTCTCTGGCACTGACCATTTGGCAAAGCTCCTGGAGATGACAGACTTTGAGGTTCTCTTTCAGGAACGCCCTGATTAGGCTTTGAACTAAAGGACTGATTAATTGTTTCTTGATTTTCTGAAGCAAATGATGAATTGTTTGTTGCCGGCAGCGAAAGGTCAGTAAGTTTCTTAGTGTCTGATACAGCACTGGTCTCTGAACTCATTTGTTTCATCTGTATCCCCTTGTCTTCACAGGTGCTACTAAGCAGTTTGCTGCCTTGGTGTGACGTGATGCTCTCTGCTGATTTCTCATTTTGCTCCAGTATGCCACTGTTGTCAGAGTCTGAGGGCAGTCTGGTATTGTTGACATGTGTTTGAGTTCTTCTGTGTTTATACAGATTGCTTTGAGTTTTAAATGCAATACCACAAGTGGTGCATGGAAAGGGCCTCTCTCCTGTGTGAGAGCGAATATGTTTCTCAAGGACACTTGGCTTCAAACAATCTCGTCCACAGTGTTTGCAGATATATTTCCCAGCTTTTTTTGATTTTCCTGGGCTTCCAATAGATGCATTTACACAAGAATTTGGTGATGATAAAACTGGTAAAGTGCTCACTATGTTCAATGTTAGAGTTTGTCCAAGTTGTTTCTGAAAAACTGACTGAGGCTGATCTGTGCCTTCTGACGGAACAAGTGGATTCAGGATTAGAGGTATGTTACTGCTGTCTAGATGTACACAGCTCCTGCCAGTCACTAACTGACTGTTTGGCTGAAAGCATCCTGCCTGGACTGGCTGGTACAGTGGTATGGTAAGGGCTTTTAGATACACAGGTTGAGACAGTGCTTGTTCCTGTTGAGGAATCACACTGCCTTGGCTGAGATCTGAAGAACCCTGTGCAGGCTGAAGAGAAGAGGTTGGAACTGGTCGATCTGCTGGTGCAACTGTAAAACCAGGCTGCTTCTGTGCCTCCATCTCAGAGGTTATCTGCCATATGCTCATGTATCTGTAAGGGAGGGGAAACAAAACAAGTAGGAATCTTCAGGCAACAAAATAAACACTTTCAGCTGCTGGACTGGGAAAGCTAGCAATTAATATCACAAATCTTATATACAGCCATTATACAGACAATAGTTACTTCTTTTTCCAATTGATTAATCTTTCATTTCTTAGCTAGGACTTAAAAGTTCAGTACAGCGTAAAGAACACTGAACATTGCACTTAGAACCTACAATAAGTGCCCAGAGTATCTGAGAATCAGATTTGCAAAGGGAAGCCCTCAGCACCCCAGAAATAATACAGTTTTAATTTTCTGGAAACATAGTCCCATTACATATTTGTACCATGTTTTTTTAATTTAAGAATTTACATTAATAAATGTTAATATACAAACACAGAACAATTAAGGTTAGAAGGGACCTCAGGAGGTCTCTAGTCCAAACACCTGCTCGAAGCAGAGTTAGCCTGGGGTCAGATGAGGTCGCTTAGGATGTTATCCAGTCTGGTTTTGAAAACTTCGGAGGATAAAAACTGCACAGCTTCTTTGGACAACCTGTTCCAAACACAGGACATTAAACGTGGCTGCATAGTATCTGTGTCTACCCAATTTAAGAGAGCTCAGGCTAAACACATTGCAACAAGTGATGTAAAATGAAAATATGTGAACAAAGTGGAACTAATGTCCTGTTTTACAAGTGAGATTTACATAAATATGCACAAAGTAGAAAAGAAGGTATCACAGGAAAATAGTGGGATAAATTAAACCTGACTTTTGTGTAGCCCAAATTAATTTTGTCTAATTGAAGGCAATATTATGGTATACTGCTTATTTTCAGATGTTTTCATGCCAGATGAAAACATTTTGTCAACACACTTTTTGGGAAAAGTGAACCTATTCTTATGAAATTTGTCCAAATATATTCAGGGTTGATGCTGGTCCAGACTACTTATTTGTCTTGTGTTTTTTCTTTCTTAGAAACAATCTAGGAAACTATCAAAACAAGCTAGTTGGAATTATTTTTGGAAGAGCTGATAGAGGCATCAGCATAACCTCTTGTAATTATAGTTTGGGTGAAAATCAGAAGGTGATCTGTGAATGTTTATTCAAATTCTTATTCAGCTGTACTCACAGCTCTGTATCCATTGACTGCTATGAATAATAGGCTGTGCTTGGGCAAACAGTCATAAAAACCCATTTGAAATAACAAAATCAGTGGCTAAATGTGAAATCTGCAATTTGTTGCTTTACTGCATAACCCGTACTGGTGTTCCTGTACCTTTCTTGGATCATTTTAGTTTGTAATCATTACTGGGAAACAGTAAAAAACATTACTCAAAAATGTTGTTTGGAATTTGGACCGGTTCCATATGACACACACATTATGTTACCGTTATTCAAAGCAAAATCTCTGTTGCGTGTAGTTACTGAGAATTTGCAAATAATTCACATAAAGGAGAAACGGCAAACTCAATGTAATTGTTTTTCAGTATTCCCCAGCTACTATTAGAGCAGTTAATAAAGCTGGTAAGTTGATATAAAGTTGGATGGAGATCCAAGAGAAGTTCTGTTACTTCACAGCAGAAAACTATAGCATCTCACTCACGTCCCATGAAAAAGGGGAAAATAACTTTCTACTAATGAGCAAATGGAACAGTTTAAGGTCAATAAGTTATGTGCTCAGTAACAAATGTAATTAGCATCTCAATAAACAGACTAGGAATTCAGGTAGTTTCCATATTAAATGTATGCAGCATTGAAACTGAAAGATAAAGCAACCCTTTGGCTATCAGTCTTCTGCAATGAAAAAGTTTTGCATATTGGGATATTGCCTTTAATCCCCCTGATAATTTCATCCCTATGTGTAGCTCTCAATGCAACTGTAAATACTTGTCTCCTTGAGCAATATAAAACGAATGTACCAAGAACCTGGTACCTGTTACTCTGCTGCACTCCTCACTCTGCACCACTTCTGGAAGTTCTGTTGCTGGCTAGCAACTTATATTTCACAGCCAAGGCTTCTTCCAGTTTCTGATCTGCTTTGCTTATTGCAAGAATTGGAAAAGTGGAGAAAAAAAACAGCAATGCAGTACCTGGGATGTGTTCTCTGACGTTCCTTCTGGTCACAAACAAGGCCATTAGCTTCCCTGTGGGCGCTACATGCATCAGCAAAACGGCTGTCGAGCCACTGAAGTAACTGAGAAGCTTGCTGCCAACTGCAGTGGGCTCAGGGTTAGACCGCTTCTGGGAAAGGTATCGGTGCCTGATGGGACTCTTTGTCTTCACCCAAAGATTTTAGTGTAATAAAAATCCCAGAAAACAACGTGTAAAATAAACTGAGCTGCGCACAGCAATGTGTTAGATTTTGCCTTTTCTCCTTTCTCATGAATTTTATAAATCAAACTCAGTCATCAGGCATGGACTTTTCTTGCCCACTTCAGAGATTTCTACATGGAACAATCACTCAAGTGGCTTTGTAATATAGCTATTGACTATACTGATAAAAGAATGTTAAAAGAATATGGCTTGTTAAAGGAATTAAGTTATTATCCATATTCTGCAGTGTGGTTAACACTACAGGATAAAAGTGGATTTCTCTAATTTGCAAAGTGAGGTTATAGACATTTCAAGTCCATTTAAGATGGTTCTTAAGCTATACAGTCACCTTTATTTATAGCAATTTAAACACAACATACAATAAAAACAGCAGCAAGTGGTAAGGCATGAGCCAACAGTACTCATAAACTAAGCATGCAGTAGTTTTTCCAAAGATGTGAAAATAAAGAAAAGCTGAGAGGGAAGAATATGCCGCAGAGACAAGACTCAAAGAAGAAAAGTCTGAATACCATGTAGCTAGAATATCTAACAAGTACCACATCAGACAAACAAGGCACAGGATCTGTGCTCCCCACCTTCCCCTGGAGAACAGCATGGAAATGGGGAATATACGTTTCCACTCCAAGAAGCCTGCTCCAGGGTCACAAGCTACATGCTCTCTTTGAACATCCTCATGCACATGCAGAGTTGACGGGCCCTTCAAGGCCAGCCTGTAAGTTAGTAGGACTTGCGGTGGACAGATGTTTTTAATATAAATCCCCTAGTTCCAGAGTACCAGACTCTTTGTCTAATTTCACTTATTCTGTTAAGTTTCTGGGGCCCAAAATACAGTGTAATTCTGAGAATCATTTCAGTGCTCTCTAATGTTCTACAAAGAAAATACCTAAATGATTACATAAAATTTAAAGGAAAGTTTTAACTAATGCTAAACAATTAAACTAAATGGTAATACACAATCTCATTACTTTTAAGAGTTTAATAATACATTTCTACCAGCTGTGGTAGTTTGCTGCTTTTCACAGGAAACAAAAGATACTTTCTTCCTAAAATAAACTTCTGTGGCTTTTATTCTATTGTGGCAAATATGATCATACTTTTCACATCTGTCATTTACAAAAAAGCTACTATATTTCTTTGTACATTGACAAAAATAGCTTATCTCAAACTAATTCTACCTCAGGACTAATTCTGGGTAGTCCTTGCCTAAAGTAGAAAATCTTCCTTTGTTGACTGTCCCCCAGGCTCTGTTACTGAGCATCTACCTGATGTTCTGAGCTCAATTTATAACTTGTAGCATCGAACTACTAATATAAAAACGTGATCCTAATTAGATAAGGAAAAGTTTCAGTAAGCAAAACTAAAAGCAGGATTTGGCCTGTCCAAAATTTTCTAAATTACTTTCTTAAGCTATCAAAACTGGTCAATAAATTCCATTTAAATACAATTATTTTGTTCCCAGTTTGTGTGTACCTTCAGGTACACACCACAGGAAAGTCTCTGGAACACTGAAAAGTCAAAAAGTGGAGTAGTTTCAGATGACAAATCAGCGTAGCAGAAACTGTCTTATTCTGTATATAAGTAGAAAGTATTTTTATAAGACGGGGTGGTAAAAACCCCTCATTTTAAATCCAATGTGTTCCTCTCATATATAATTTGTTCCTTAATTCCAAATTTATTTTCTAAAATTTGCTTCTTTTTATCAGCACAGTTATAATAATCTTGGATTATACAACCAAAAGATTTTTGTCTTCTGCATGGCACACGTAAATGTACTGTCAACTGCCCATTGTTATTAATGAAATCATTAAATAAACATGAACTACTTATTTCCTGCACTTACATACAGGTTTTTTTACACACCATTGAGAGGAGCATCATAGTCTTTAAGCAGATGCAGTGCTCAATCCCTTGTCTTGGTCTACAGATATAATCTGTAGACATGATAGAGTTAGTTTATTTTTGTAACCACACAGAAGCAGCTTTTCAACATTCTGAACATACATAATACACTATATTATACTAAAAGTCTTTGCCTTTTTTAAAAGCTTTTTGGTGATCTCTACCTTAAATATAATACCAGAGAGCATGCAGAAGTGGAATCCTCTTTAGTCTGTAAATAATTTTAGCTTACATACCTTTTATTGAGCCAAGCATTTCAGCAGAAGTCTCATTTCTGTCAATACTTGATGCAAGCAGAAAGAAACGAGGACAAAGACTTGAAACAGATTAGAAGTAGGAAGTAGGTTTTGGGTTTTTTTTACATTGGTGTCACAGTAACAACCTTCAGAAAACAGGAAGAGATGAAACAGAAGAAAATGAAGTAGCATTTCAATCTCTTCGTATCCTTTATCATTATTCATGTAGGAACATACAAACAGAATCAGCTGTCTTTGAAATGTAGGCATTTTGTACGCTGCATTCAATTGTATCATTCCATGAAATGCACTGACACAACGGTAGAATTTTTTTCTTTATACCCCTAAAGGTAATTTCCTTAAAATTTTAAAGATCTCTCTTAAAAAGTGTTGGAAAAGAAAAAATGGCGGAGAGAAGACACTTGCTACATATGAAATGCTAAACTCAACTGGTGTGGGTATTATCCACCAGCTTCTTCCAGTGGTGCCCTGCGGTAGGGTAGAAAGCAGTAATCAGGAGGGAAAATACTTCAAGAATGTTAAAAGTGTTTAGGTCATGCTCAACAAACCGCCCTAAAATTTGTGAAAAGCTATAGGGAAAACAGGATAGGGAGCAGTCAGAGAAGTAGAAGTGAAAGATCATTTTAAGAGTTTAGATTTCGTTTGTAGGTTAACTTCATAAAGAGTCCTCAGATAAAGCAGTCAGCAGAGCCAAGGTGTCCTGTTAGGGGGACAGCTGTTCGTTAGGTGAATACCTGTTTAAAATACAGACTGCAATGGCTACTTCCTCCACTGCTGGAAGACTAAGTAAATCCCAAACTGAAATATGCATTCCCTAAAATGTTACAAAATCAGCATATCTGGCCTGTAAAAATGCCTTAGGAACATTGTATTTTGGCAGAAGTAGCTTTGAATCTGGTTATAACTTACTGCGATGGGCATCTGCCCAATTCAGATGGCTGCAGCCTGTATCTTTGTCGTGGTTTAACCCCAGCCAGCCACTAAGCCCCACACAGCCGCTCGCTCACTCCCCCCTGGTGGGACGGGGGAGAGAATCGGAAGGGTTAAAAAGGAGAAAACTTGTGGGTTGAGATAAAGACAGTTTAACAGGTGAAGCAAAAGCCGCGCACACAAGCAAAGCAAACCAAGGACCTCCTTCACCCTCCCCACGGGCAGGCGGGTGCTCAGCCATCCCCAGGACAGCAGGGCTCCATCACCCTAACGGTGACTGGGGCAGACAAACGCCATCGCTCCCAGCGTCCCCCCTTCCCCCTTCCTCCCCCAGCTCCATACGCTGAGCATGACGCCGTACAGTGTGGGACACCCCTGGGGTCAGCTGGGGTCCCTGTCCCGGCCGTGTCCCCTCCAGCTCCTTGTGCCCCCCAGCCCCTCGCTGCTGGGGTGGGGAGAGGGGCAGGAAAGGCCTTGGCTCTGTGCAAGCCCTGCTCGGCAGGAACGAAACATCCCTGTCAACACTGTTTCCAGCAGAAATCCAAAACACAGCCCCGTACCAGCTACTGTGAAGAAAATTTACTCCACCCCAGCCAAAACGAGCATAATCTTGTAAATTGGGTAGTGGCGAAACTAATATTATGATTGTTTGTCCAATCTCCACTTTAGTGGAAGCTCTTTCTTTTAGTAATTCAGCTGACAGACTAATGATCGATGTCTCAATGGATTTTCATTCTGCACAGCTTTATTGATCCTGGAGAGTTTTGCCTGTTGTTTGGATTGCTTTCAGTTTGTTTCTGGAGGTGGAGAAATATTTGTCTTATTCTTCCTATCTTTCTTGCCTGGCAGTTATTCAGGGGGCAAAAAAGCTCTTAATAGGGCCTAGTATTGTTGCTTTAAATCCTTCTAGTTTCTGTTATACCCTGAAATGCTCCCAGTAATTGGTAATGGGAGCACGCTTAAAATCAGTGAATCTAGAAAACTACTTGACATTGTGAATTGCTTTACAATGACTCATGCTTCTGATCTACAGACTCATTCTGTCCATATGGATAAAATTACACACAGCAACTAGTTTCAGCTCTACTGGGAGATACTTTCCTAAAGGAATGGATTTTCACATATAAGTGAGATCTGGAGGATTATTGCATGCTGCAGTCAACAAACTAACAGAGGAAAAAAAAGATGCACATCTTATAATAGAACACTGGCATGGATCAAACCATACAAACAGATGATTACAGGCATTTTACATAATCAGTCAAAATCAGTTTCTCTTCAGTTTTATCACATATCTGAAGTCTGTTATATTTTATTCCATTTGAGACTATTATTTTACGTTAAGATGAACTTAATTTAAAGGGACACTTATTTTAAACAGTACTAATAATTCCAGCAGTATAGCGGAACTAGTAACAACTCTAAAACATATGTAAGTTTTTTAAATTCATTATTTAGAATACTCAGTAACTTATCAAATTCTAAATGCTAAAGCTGCAAACTTCTTATCCTGAGAGGCTTAAAGAAGCAATAATTAAATAAAGCAAGTTACAACTCAAGCAAGTGACTGCATGGATGTCTGCCACTATCACACAGGTTTCAGGGCTTAGCAGAATCTTTTGAAGCTTGATCTAAAATCTCTAAATCTTGAATAAGTGACTCTGGAATCAGACTGACTCCACAGCATCCTGTGATGCTTCCCCTTTATATGGATGAACATATTGCTGTAATGGCTAGAAGTAATTTGAACTGTACGCTTAATCCAGAGGACCAGTATCACACTGCATTAGTTCTGTTTGAAAGTAAGTGATTTTTGTCTTCTCTTTTCACCCAATCTATTTTTGGGTCTCACTTCCTAAGCTGGAATCTCTAGGCAAGATTACTTGTATGAGTTTAAGTTCAAAACGTTATCCTGCTCAGAGAAACCCAATTAACTTCAGTTGGCTCAATATATGGCAAAATACCTGTTTTAACTATGTATAAAGACAAACCTACTGTCAGGTACTACACAGTAGGGAGTATGTGGTGCTCTACTGCATTTCTCTCTCAATTCATGTCATAATCAGGATTTGAGGAGATAAACCCACATACCATTGCTATGTACTTCTAGGTTCCAAGCACCTGTGGAAAGGGCTCCTTCGCAGGTGTCTAAAACCCTGTATCCTTCAAAGATACCTCCAGGGCTTTAGTCAAAGATGTGATCAAGTGAAAGTAGCAATAAGCATGCTTCCCGTACTAATAAGGAAATAGATTTCAGAAACCCTATGAACTACATGTTTTAAAGCATTTTACAAACTTAAATGAAAATAAAGTGTCTTGTAGGATTGTTAGCTATCGATTTTTCTTATGAGGACAACGATGCTGAGGACAGCACACAATATCTTACTGTCAGCAGAAGATACGGATACTGGAATTACCATTTCCAGTCGCTAGTCTACCACTGACGGCTAGCACAAGGTGCCAATATTTATGAAGATCTCCCTTGATTGACTAGACAAAACTTCTACTTAAATATTAGTATAAAAAAATAATAGCAAACCATAGGGTCTGAAATAAATTTTGTGCAAGTATTTTAAACACTAGTTGTGTGATGGAAAAGAAGTTTATGAGTGTAACCTAATTCTGGCCCATTCTAGACCTCAATTCAAACTAGCAAACCAGAACTGATACATTTCCTGATCAGCCGAGAAATTACTGTTAATCTTGTTTTACTTAAAAACTATTTTTGCCTTTGCTCTTTTCTCAGTTTGACTTCGTACCTTGAAATGTCTCATAACAGAAGTACTGATTTCACCTTTTCACTTAAGGGATGTATCTGATCTTACGAGACTGCAAGTTCCAACAGCAGTGTGCGGATTGCTTATAACCTTATTAACAAAGTCGAGAGCCTCAAGTCCCCTGCAGAATCAGGACAAAAAATGTGTAATTCCCTAATCTTCTGAAACCCTCATAATCTACGAATGATAACATTTCTTGCTCAAATTCTGACTTTGGGAAACCTTGCTACTTGTTGAGAAGTCATTGTTCCTGAAGTTTTGCTCTGCTTCATATTTTATAAAAGTACAAAGCAACTAGAAAACACACCGATCAAACTTTGACATTCTTGTACCGCATCCTGACAAATATTTTTGACACTGTACTTCCACGACTGTGTAATATCAGTGCAATTGTTTTATTTTTTATTTTTGTAAACACTGTACCAGAATACAGTATTAAAGCCTTTTAAGAAGAATGTGATCTGTAACACCTTTCCTTCATTCTAGAACAGCACCAACTGTTTTGATCATTATTAAATATAGTTTTCTACCTTTCTGATTCTCCTTATCTCAAGTATCCATAAATGGAAACATTCAAGAGGCTTAAATCAATAAGAACATTGTTAGCTAAAATATATTTTAGTGTGCAAGTAAACATTGTATTGGCCCTTTTGATCTCCTCGTGCAATTTGTATCAAAGAATATTTCCTATTTCTTATGCTGTTACTTTTCTCAGGTCCAGTCTTTCTAGTTTATTATATGTCTCTATTTTAAATTTACACCACTTCTTTCTAAAAAGAAACATATCTAACACATCTGTCGGTTTTGTAACACTGTTGGTGGCTTAACAGTGAAAAAACCAGGATTGTTAGTGCTTAAAAAGTCTAAAAACCTCAAAGGATTTCCATTCTTTTGTCCTTTCATCAAATTCACTCCTGTGCATTTCCCTTGTTAGGAAAGAGTTAACCTCTAGTCAGCAGCCTGCAATCAACAGGTTGCTCTAACAGAAAAATAATAACCCTAATCCATCTTTTAAAGTTTAGGAGGTTGGACTAAATGATGAAAAAATACTGATTAAAGCCCTCTTAAAAACAGAAGTGGGGCCAGTACTAAAATGCTTTGTGTTTTAGGAAAAAATCTTTCTCATTGCTGAGTGAAAGAACCATCACGTTAAAAAAATGCTAACTTTAAAATTTCTGTCTTACTATCTAGGATTTAATTATATATCTGTCTATATAAAATGATAACAAAACACTTGCTAACCTTTAGGTGGCCAATTCACAGGCAGGTGGAGAGGTTCAGGTCTCTCTGGAATAGCGTTGAAACGAAGCATCCTGTTTTCTTTTTTCAGTGTCTTTCTCTTCTCTTTTTTTTAAGCATTTGAAAATGGAAGGGTGGGTGGTGGGGTGTGTGCAAAGAGAGAAGGGGGTGAAGTCAGCCCACGCTTGGTGTGGGAAGAGTTTTAATGGCCGATGCTGGTAATATGGTTTGCCTGCTACAGTGTCTGCACTACTGCAGCTCTGTGTGTGGGCGTAAAGAAATGACACGACTGGGTTTCAAACCATTACACTGAAGATTTGCAAACAGTTAAAAAAAAAAACAACACACAACCCGATCAGGCACGAATGAAAAATTATTACTTTTTTTCTTTTATCTTTTTCTAAGCTTTGTTTGTTGGGGTTTTTTTTTAACTTAACAGATGTAATCCAGTCAAGTGTCTTCCTCAGCCTCTAAATTAAAAAAGGTAAATTTTTAGGAAGGTTTTTTGATTTTACATAGTGTGAACATTTTGTTATGATTTTTGCTGCTATTTTTTTAATTAACCTACAAGACCCCATATTCCAAAAGGCATCCAGATTTCCACTGCGAAAGTCTTCACAGGACACCTGTATTTCTGCCTTTGAATGTGCTAAATAGGTACCTAAATCTTGGTAGCACCGAGTAGCACAGTACCATAGACGTAGCAGCCTCTCCACAACTGGCCAGGTAGGAAATCTCAGGCCATGACTATTTCCTTGAATATTCCACAAAACACAGCCAAGGAAAAAGGGACATCCTGGCAGCCCATTTTTGTTCAGTAGTCTAGCGATGCATCAGGCTTACTGATCCAAATCGAGTAGGAAACAGGCTTGAATGTTTGTTGTAACCACTGGACATAAAAGAGACCAACAGGAGTGAGACAAAGGGGCTGTTCTCTGAAATATCATGGGGAATGAGAAGAAAATGCTATTTAAGCTAAAATATAATTGCTGCCACAAGAGAAGGTGAATATAAATGGGTTTGAATTCACTGTTGTTGGGTGGGACAGATGGAAGTTTTTTGTCAGACAAGTGAGAACACTTCTCAAACATATTTTTGACCACAAACAGTGAAACGGTGACAAAGCAGTTTTAGAAAGGAGCTTGAAAACTTCAGGGAACCTTTATGACTTGGCTGCTCTGTGACAGCAAGGGACTAGCACTTGTTAAATGCATATCTTCATGTATGTATGAGAGAAAACATCCAGCTTGAAAATCATGTGCTTGGACGCACGGCATATGAAGTCTTGAGTTGGTTTAGGTGTGTATTTTTTCACAATGAATGGTTTAGGTGTGTATTTTTTTCAAATATTCGAATGAGCCTCAAATCAAACAGGATTTCTATTGCATTTGGCACTCTGCTGACAATAAAAAGCAGGGCAACTGGATGCCTAGGCAAAGGGGGATGGGAAAGAGAGGAGACACTTCATGATGCCCATATTGCTATTTAGTGCAGAGTATCTGGCAGTTCGTGACCCCATCTCCTGGCCGCAGTGTGAAGCAAGCGGCTGAGAGCTCCCACTGTGGAGGATCCAGAGCTGAATGCCAAATCAGCAGAAATCAGTGTGTGACTGAAAACAGCAACACTGGACTTGAGGACTTCAGACTACTAATCCCAACCTCCAACAAAGACTCTGATAGAGGTAGTTAAACAATAAATCGCACTGCAGTGAGTGAAAAATTTTCTTCAATTCTATATCTATCTGGTAAAATTGTCAAAGACATATTGCTGCTAATAGACAGAAGTACAGGCTGACTTGGTATTAAGTGGGGTCTGGCTACTAGCCACGTAGAAGCTTAAATTCTTCTTTCATGTATAAACTAACAGCTGAGGTCAGCTCCAGAAAAATTTTGCCAGAGAAATGTCTGTGGCCTCAGCTGATAGAGAAAAGTGCATATTTAGACAGAAGAGAAATATGGCTCCCAGCAGGATTGCATTCATGCAGACTGAGTGCAGTTGTATAACATGATGTAGAAGGCAAACTGAAATTGCTTAAATCATTCAGTAAAACTGGTGATTTCCCTAGAATTGTAATTTTTTGTGTGCATAGGACTTAAAAAGACAGTTTTTTACCTTTTTTATTACTTTGTCTTTCTCCAAACTCTCAATTAACCTTTGTGTACTGTCTGCTCAATGAAGACACTTTTTCCCCGTTAAACACTGTGCATTATTAATGAGTAGGATCATGTGAATCTTTTACTATAACTCATATCTTTTAAAAATAGTAATTACAATTTTCTTGACCCAGTTTGAAAAGTGTAGTAACAAAATACATAGCCTGAAGCAGTAATTCTGAAAGGTACGTGTTGCTCATTTTTGTCTCAGTATGTCATGGACAACTATGTATAGCGACCCTGTAGTAGTCGTATTTCCAAGTCACTGCAGCATGGATCATTTCTGCCATGGTATTAGTCACTCTGCTGCAGATAAAGTAACATCTGGAATGTCTAAATGCACCTAATCCTCCTCTGAGGACTAATCACCATGAAGAATCATTACATAATATTGGTTATCACAAATAGCAATATGTCTTCTATAGATGTGAAC
>VZTV01100068.1:1485-21899 GCA_013400875.1 Anhinga rufa
TGAAATAAGAGGACCTTGAAGAGAGTTTACAGAAACCGGTGTCTGACAATATAACCAAAGGAGGATAGTGGATATTTTAGAGTCGGATAATGCATATGAGGTGTCAATAATTGCTTCAAGAATCACGTAACTCTTCTTTGACTGTGAAAGAGTAACTCCTGCATGGGGATACTTAACATTAGGAAAGTATTATCTGTGTTTTGATGCAATTCACTGGACTACAGGAAATGGAAAGATAAGGAAGATTTCTACTATTACTGTTCTTTTCTGCGTGAAAACACCTGCTCTTTTAAAAAAGCTGTTATACTTTTTGTTGTCGTTTCCTTGGAACTCACTTGTGCTGTGTTGCCCAGGCTATTAAATATTTTGACTGGTTACTTGTAAGTGCTGAGATGGCTTGGAAGAGATTGCGCTTGTATGTCCTTTCAAGATCTCTTTTATTACCAATTTCATTGTTTCCTTTGCCTTTCTTTTTCTGGTCACAAAGTTCATTTGTTTGAAATTCCTACGCTGCACAAGAGTTTAAAATCTTTCATTTTTTTCATGTGCATGGAACCATGGAAAATTGGAGTTTCACATACGTGGTTATCTAATTTCAGTTGCCTAATATAAAAATTCAATGTTTTCTAAAAAAAATCCACCATAAATAGTGTTAAAATAAAAAGCATGGAAAAGTAATGTTGAAGGAGAGATTGTTTTAATATTTATAGGTGTTTTACTCACAGAAATACTGGGACTGAACCATTGGTAATAAAAACGTGTTTTGAGAGCATGAGAATTTATAAAAACAAGCATTATTTTCAGCTTCTGTATCTAAACAATTCTTCCATCTTTAGTACCTGTAAGTTTACAAAGCTAATCTCTCTTTTGCTTTTCTGCATTTTGATAGAAGTCCTTCTGTGTTGATTTAGTGTTGTATTGGGGTATTTTTGTGCAGAGGGTACTGTTTAAGTTTTGGAGCGAAGGGATTATTTTGATTTGAGTGTATAATCTTCTGTTTGTAGATGAATGTGAACTTTTTGAGGTTAATAATTTCATTATCTAGTCAGTTACTTTTTGAACTCTAATGTTGCACTGGAATGTTGGGACTTGTTTAAAGAGAAAACCAATGAGTTACTTAAAATGTAGATTAGCTTGACCTTAAATTAATCTAGAATGTACAATGAAGTAGTTTACTACAGCTCATAATTTAGAATTTTGTTTCTTACCACATGATAGCTTTTTTTTAAATAACGAAACTGGGTAATTGAGTATATAATGGTAGTTCCCTTAATTTCATAATTCCATAGCCTTTTCAGAAGATTACACTTTGGTTTTGATCACAAACTTTTTAATCAGTGTAGAGCTGTAATGGAACAAACTATAATATACAGGAGCAAGATTCTGAAAAAATGCTGGTAATTTTATTTGCTCTCTATTCGTGGGTGCTGGTATTGACTGCAGCACCACTGCAGAGAGCTGCGGAGTAGGTGATGTATTTGCCTGACCTATAACTCAATAAGAAAAGGCAAGATTTTGACAAAGCATAAAACAGTCTGTTGGGGATTTGGGAATTTCTGGAGCTCAGACAGGGAAGGAACATTTTATGAGGAAAGGCGATGCACAGAGAAGTGGGGCCAAACAGTTGAATGGCAGGAGAAAGATGGTACCTTCATTTTTTTTCCTGGAAATGTGTTCTCTCCAGGAGTGGGGGAGTGCTGATGGTGCTGGAGTTGTTTCTTTCTGATCCCAATGAACTCTCTTCCCTTGTAATCAACCGGTATTCACACAGATGGAGAGACTAAAGCAGTTTAATATAACTGTCAGCATTTTATGTGCTAAGCTGGTCAATGCATAAACTGATTATCTCAGAGGGATTTAGCTTCTTTCTTCACAAGTTCAAATCTTTTGTTGTTCTGAACAAAAATAATTTTTTTTGTGTGTTTCTCCATTCCAAAATGTAATTACATTATCTGGTATGTTTATTTGGAGATTAAGAGACAAATTGCACAATCTATTTCAATGTTGTACTTATGCTTTCGGGGACAAACAAATTTAGACCTTGCATTTTGCAATTATATATCTCATTTAAAAGTGTAGGCTTCAGAGTCTGAGCTTTCCTCAAGTGGGAAACAAACATTCTACAATATTGTAAATGATGGTTAAAATTCTGTGATCAGTCGCTCTTTCCAAATAACTTGTTTTACAGATACAGGCAATAGTTTCTTATCCTTCTAAGAGGCAGCAGAGGATTCAAAACTAAGCAACACTTTTTCCTATAATAGGCATTTAAATTGATTTTTCAGCTGTTCATGCTGGGAATGTGATTAGATTTCATGTACTAGAATTTCTTTCTGAAGTGTGTAATGCAAAGATTAATCAGAGGAACCTTTTTTCTTTTTTTTTTCTTTTTCTTTCAACTTTCTATGATTTTGCACATTTCTTGCAGGCCTTATGCTACCAGAGCCAGTAAGTCCCATCCATTCCAGGTTGTTTATAGTGTATGTATGCACAGTGGTTTTCAACTTCTATTCTGAAATGTCAAGTGCTGTAGTAGTGTTGTACTAAAACCACTCTGTAAACTTCTAGTGAGTGACACCCAACCTGTGAAAAACAATACATGAAGAGCACCTGGACCAGGGCACAAGCCTCATTTGACTCCCAACCTTATGGTCCTCAGCAGTACTGTCTGCATCTCCGGCTTTTTAGTACAGGGGTTTGGTCTCTGCTGAAGTTTGTCTGTAAGTGGTTGGGTACTACTACAATCCAGGACATGTGAGAATGTTTTTAGAAATTATAAGAAGATACATTGTTTCAAAAAAGTATAATTCAGTATAATATACAGAGTTCTTTTAAAGATAGTACCTTCACAGTACAGAAGCGAAGGCATAAAACCCAGTCAAAACCAGGCTATACTGCACAGTGCTGACAGTGGCAGCTGCAACATCTGAATTAACTCTTGTTTAATTACCCTGTATTTATACTGAAATGCTGTATAATCAGATAGTAATTATGTCTTATGGATCGAATCACAATTATCTTTCAGTTTCCATCTCATTCCAGTGATCTTCATGTATGAGAAAGCTAAAAACTATAATGTAATTGTAGGGTTTTTCTGTTCCATAAATGCTGATGCTTATCAATAGATAGTAAAAAAAATGTAAAATAAATAAATGAAAATTTTAATTAGTTGTTTAGCAAAAATAATCTTCCTAGCTATTGGCCAAATCCCAAGCCAATGAACTGGGTTTGGGTTCATGTCTGTTTTTTATAGATCCTGATCCTGGGTCAATAAATCTGGAGCTGTACCAGTTTCCTGGGGAGGAATCAGAAAAAAATGAATGCTTATTTTAGAGAAGACAGCCAGGGGATCAGGCCCAGCCAGCATGGCTTCATGAAAGGCAGGTCCTGCCTGACCAACCTGATCTTCTATGACCAGGTGACCCGCCTAGTGGATGAGGGAAAGGCTGTGGATGTTGTCTGTCTGGGATTTAGCAAAGCCTTTGACACTGTCTCCCACAGCATCCTCCTAGAGAAGCTGGTGGCTCATGGCTTAGACACATGTACTCTTTGCTGTGTAAAAAACTGGCTGGATGGCCGAGTCCAGTGAGTTGTGGTGAACGCTGCGAAATCAAGTTGGTGTCTGGTCACAAGTGGTGTTCCCAAGGGCTCAGTTTTGGGGCCAGTTCTGTTTGATATCTTTATCAATGACCTGNGTGGAGAAGGACCTGGGGGTGCTGGCTGACAGCCAGCTGAACATGAGCCATCAGTGTGCCCAGGTGGCCAAGAAGGCCAACAGCATCCTGGCTTGTATCAGGAGTAGTGTGGCCAGCAGGAGCAGGGCAGTGATGGTGCCCCTGTACTCAGCACTGGCAAGGCCGCACTTCGAGTACTGTGTTGGGTTTTGGGCCCCTCAGTACAAGAAAGACATTGAGTTGGTGGAGCGTGTCCAGAGAAGGACAATGAAGCTGGTGAAGGGTCTGGAGAACAAGTCTTATGAGGTGAGGTTGAGGGAATTGGGGTTGTTTAGCCTGGAGAAGAGGAGGCTGAGGGGAGACCTTATCGCTCTCTACCTGAAAGGAGGTTGTAGTAAGGAGGGTGTGGGTCTCTTCTCCCAAGTCACTAGCGAGAGGAAATGGCCTCAAGCTGTGTCAGGGGAGGTTTAGACTGGATATTAGGAAAAATGTCTTTACTGCAAGAGTGGTCAGGCCCTGGAACGGGCTGCCCAGAGAGGTGGTGGAGTCACCATCCCTGGGGGTGTTAAAAAAATATGTGGACATGGCACTTTGGGACATGGTTTAGGAGGCCTAGGGGTGTTGGGTTGACGATTGGACTTGATGATCCTGGAGGTCTTTTCCAACCTTAATAATGATTCTATGATTCTATTCATTATTATGAAGGGACAAGAGTCATAGTGCGTCTGAGATGGTATGCCAGAAAGAAAAACATTTAACAGCTACAGTAAGTACGGATGTGGAAGTAGACTAGTGCAAGTGGCAAAATTCTTTTGATCTGAGTTAAATTGTCTGATGTTTCTTCTGAAACTGTCAGTGGTTTAGCTTTGTAAAACCAACATACAGTGTATTAAGACTGAAGTTCTGTGATCAGTAATAACTTCTTCTTTGCAATACAGTATCAGAGCACATAATGATACATACAGTTGGGTCAAGTGTCAATTAGAATGTATTCCTAAATTCCATTCTTTTTTACACTCAAAATTTTGCTATGGGCTAAGACGGAATACATTAGACACAGATGCAAGGATTTATTAGATATGTGTAAATAATATTTTATGAGTGTAATTAAAATACAGTGCAGTTGTTATTAGTCCAGTTATAAAGATACTAACACTGGTAGTCCAAATAAGTTGTTACAGAAAAGGTATATAGAACATGAAATTGCTGTAAACAATGTAGGGTTACTCAATAGGTACTTGAGTTTGCTAATTGTTAACATATGTTGTATTCACAGAACTAAGCAAGAACAAGTTAGATAAAAGTCAATTTGACCGTTTGATGGCTAGAGAATTTCTCTCACAGTTAAAACAAGCTAAAATCAGCTCAGGCTAAGTCCAGAGACCCTGCACTGTTAGGTGTGTACAAAGCCTGTGGGCTTTTTCTGGTAATAGCAAAATCATTTTTAATGGCTTGTGTGTTTAATTACATTATATTTTAAAATATCATTATGGATGCTAACTAATTGCGTGCAAAACTTGAAAAAAGTTACTTTAAATGTATCAGAGATTTTAAAGAGCAAATGCTTCTGTTTATTCACAGCACAATTCTGTACCATCTTTTTGTAGTAACAGAATCTTTTCTTTGCTTGGATAAGAAACCTTCACTTTGTCACTTCCTGACTTGTAAAATCTTCTTCTATGTTCTTATATTACAATATTCTGTTGGGATATGATATATTAATGGAAGAACTGAACATTACGTTTTACTGTTGAAAACTAGATGTTAGTTTTGAGGCTTCATCAGTGCTAAATCTCATTTTCATTTTTTTAATGTGGACAGTTATTTCTGTTTTCCATATTCTACATTAATAGCATCTTGCCTCCATGAAGTAGCAATGCTAGTGTATATTTTTTTGTCAAGTGGAGATGTAAAACATGATGCTTATACTGCCTTCATTGTGCCTTATCTGCTGTGTAGGGGATGGCCACTGAGCTGGTGATGCCTATACCTACTGGGAAAGTTTGATGTTCCTTTGTTACCACCTTATGTTCTTTCCGCCTACTTATTTGTCCAAGTGCTCTCAAGAGATATCTTTAATTATTAGGTACTTTGGAGTTCTAGAGAACACATATGACTCATTACAAATACTCTGGTTTTGCTTGATGTTCTTACAGTGCAGTTAATCTCCCTTTCCCCTCTTGCTAGTTGAATGGTTCAGGCTCTAGAGACAAAGGGACACTCTTACGTCATTTACAAAGAATCTCTGTGTTGAGATAATTAGACACAGGGTGTCTAGGATAGTATAAAATATGGATTTTTATGTTGTTAGTAATGCTAGTATTCACAGTGCCTGCCTTTCAGAATTGCACATATGTTAAAACCATACAAGTTTTTAAAGTCTTCTAATATGGTGTAAAAGCCATGATTCCAGTATGTTAAATTCCTTTTACTCACTTTATAAGTATACATAAATCAGGTTAGAGAAAACACACAGTCCGTTAAACCTTTATTAGCTATAATGTCACACTGTTTAGACAGTTTAGACTTTATGAAGTTAACCTTTATTCTTTTTTACTTTGTGTTCAGTATTACCATTTAAATTACTTATGCTCTTCTAATCTGTCTGTGCAACTCTGTACTTCATATGACCAAATTATTTTTATTCTAAGCTGATATGTTTTTTTCAGTTTTGAAAATACTGATCTTCCAAGTGTTCATATATGTATGCGTGTGCAGCACGTATGTTATTTTATGCCCCTTTCCAGGCATTATTTCCAACAAGGTGGAGGGGGGGAAGAGAAAAATCTGGAAAAACTGATATGTGTAGCACCTGATTATAAGCAGTTCTATTATACCAGGAAATGACAAAATAATCCTCCAAAACATGAAAGCAAATCTAGCATCACAGAACAGCTGAGGTGGGAAGGCACCAATGGAGATCATCTGCTCTGGCCTCCTGTGCAGAGCAGGGCCAGCAGGAACAGGCTGCTCAGGGCTGTGTCCAGGAGGGTTTTGAATGCCTCCAAGGATGGGGACTGCACAGCCCTTCTGGGTGTCCTGTTCTGGTGTTTGACCACCCTCACAGTGAAGGGTTCAAAAAGAAATTCTTGTGTTCCAGTTTGTGCCCATTGCCTCTTGTCCTGTCACTGGGCACCACTGTGAAGACTCCTGCAACATATTCTTTACTTCCTCCCATCAGGTATCTCTACACATTGACAAGATCCCCCTGAGACTTCTCTTGTCCTCTCCTGTTACGAAGAATGCTCCAATCCCTTAGTCATCTTCATGGCCCTTTGTCAAATGCACACCAGTATGTTCATGAACTATGCAGGTGTACATCCTTTGGACCTAAAAATACAATTTTAGAATGCATTTAAGTGTTCTAAGAGCAAATTTTCTTTAGATTCCAGTTCTACTTGTTCTCAAAGCTGCTTCAGCACTTTGAAAATTCAGCCTAACACTCTGAGGCATTCTTGTCTTGTATAGAAGCAAAATAAAGATAATGCCTAAGAAGATAGGGTCAGAAAGATAAATACGAGATTTACTTGAAAAAGGAGTATATTTTTAAATCCCAGTATTTCCTGTATAAGACTATGAGCCACAACCCAGTGGAACAATGGGTATATAAATTGACGTATAAGCCCTTAGAAAAAGACACATTGATTAGTGGGACACGAGGTAGCCAGTTTCTAAAACTCCTTTTTGATTATAATGGTGAACTCATCATATAAACATCAAAAGTTTTGATATTTATGGCCAGCCAAATAGTAAGTATTTAACATGGTAGAACGTGTCTAAATTATAAATTCTTTTGTATTTCTGTACTTATGTCTAGGTTTAGAACATGGACAGCTTTTTAAGGAATGAAAGCCTACAATTAATACAGCCTAGATCTAGACAGTTACCCGATTTTCTGAAGTGCTGAGCCACGGAACAAATGTAACTGAAGAAAAGCGGTGGTTGTTTGGTGATTGGCATTTCTGACATCCAGCAGATGTTTGAATATGGATTTCATAGTTTAGTTCCTGATATCTGTCAGAGAGGAAAGAAGAAATTTCTTTCTCTATTCTTTTATTTTTTGTTGTTATTACTGTGAGATTATTCAGCAAAATTGAAGCATCCACTCTTAGCCAACAAGATAGATATGATACTTGGAAATGTTTGTAAAATCAATACATGCACTGAATAGCAGAGGTGACAAAAGGACTTGGCTCTCATGGAGTGGTTGCAGCTGTTGGAATCAAGTCTGTCATGTTTTACAAATACTTGTGGTTTCTGGGTAGTTCCTAGCAGTGAAGAGGGGCTATACCCTGTGTGTACCTTCCTGTGCTATTAAACAGGCCCTGGAGCTCCCTTGTTCTGGTCTGCTGTAGGCTGCTCTTTTTGTTTCTCCCATCCCCTTGAGGAGGGTACGGCTTTCCCCTTTCCATAGCACTTTTTTTCTTTAACTCCTGGTTCCTGTTGCCTTGAGACCTAGATAGGCAAAAATCAGTCCTAGAGCCGAGTCTGTTAGTTCCTGTTTATGTAGGCAATGGAAATGGTGTTGCAAGAGTGAACTGGGAATCTTTTTACTATCGAAAAAAGTTACAGCTTCCTGATGAGTTGCCTGTTGTGATTCAGGGAAGACTCAAAATTGCAGACTTCAAAATTTTTTGAAATTTGCTGTTTTGGTGTCTTAGAACTGCATGAGATTTTACCATTTTTTTTTTCTGAGCCACACATATCTACCCTATCTAGTTCAAATCACAAGACTAGACTCATTCAGCACAACACTAGACACCTACCTCTCATGCTAAAATTAGGAGCATCAGTGCCTGTCAGCTTCTTTTGGAGGGGACAAATGCAACTTCAAATCCTAGAGGGTCTCACTTCTGCTTCGACGGCTCTGGTCTCTCATATGTACTCAACCAAAGCCATGGTTGCAGTTAGAAGTTTGAGATACAAATAATAATTATTAAAGTAAAATACATGACTGCAGACAAAAAATACAAAACCATTTCATTTTAGAAGTAAGTAGAACATTCCCCAGGTTGTTTTCTCTATTTAAGCAGGTTTCATGTTTTCTAAATATCGGATGATGAGGCAGATAGTATGTGTAGGTGCTTCTTGAGGATGATTCAGTCTTCCAAATTCAGCCCAGTACAGGTATGTGAAAACTTATGCCTGTTTCTTAGTGTGACCATATCTTAATGTGGTCCACTTTTCATTGCATGAAGAGTCAATTCTGCTATTTTATCTTTTTTAAGTAAAGTGTTCCCTTTTCAATTCTTTTAAAAATTACTGGGGTTTGTCAGATGGTCCTGATGTAAACACCACAAGAGGATAGTTTGTCTTGCTAAAGTGGTATGTGTTGGAGTGCCTCAGTCACAGATCACCGAGTTCTCTGTAATTATTTTTGCAATAATGTGATGGAATTATTTTCCAAAGACATTTCCAATGTGGAAAATTGATGCCAGTGCTTCACATGTATGCATCATCTGTAGAGCTCCTTGCAAACATTAGTTAGGTAAACATCACTCTTTTGGTAGATAAAGCATTCATAAAATACTATTGGTCATGCAGGTTAGACTGCCCTCAGAAAATAGGGTGAGTTGAAATATATAATGATGTTGATTACTCATTTATCACAAACTTGTCCTAAAATGTCATGCTGTACTAAACCATTTGTTTTTCATCCACACTCATGAAATCAATATTGGGATTAAATCTAGTAATGGTGTAGTGAAAATACCTGTGATTATATACTGCATATTTTTCTAGAGGAAAGAAGAAAAGTGTGATATATGAACTCTCTGTAGAGGAAACAATTTGTTTCAGCCAAGGAATTAAAATAATTTACAACACATTGTTTAAGAATTAGGAGAACAAAGCTTGACACAAAAATCTAAGCATGGTGATGATTTATATCCAGTTGCTGCATTTGTAAGAACACAAGAAGAGGAAGCAGAGAGGTGAGATGTCTAGTAGTGTGCTGGAGCAGAGCTGTATTGTGAGCTTCGGGAACAGGATGGGGAGCAGAGTTCTCTGGGGAGATTTTCAGCAATTTTGTGAAACTGTTCACTTCAAAACCTTGTCTAAATGGTTTGTAATGTTTCATAGTATTGTGATTTTTCTTTTCTTAATGTCAACAGAGTCTTCATTGGTACCACCTATGCCATGCATAAGTTGGAAAAAACATTTTTTATTAAAGAGTATTTGTGAGATGTTTCATTGCACTCAAGTTCAAAATTACTATGTCGCAAGAAACTTATTATGTACATTAGACTCATGGCATCATTGCTGCATTTTTGGAATTCAGGCTTCTTAAACCAGTAAATGAAGCTGAAAATCTTCCCCAGGAATTTCTTACTGATAATCAATTATGATTCTTAAGCATGTCTACTTTAGCTGATAAAGAAGGACACCTGTGACATTGAAGAAATCATGGCCAGGTCTTCTCTTCTGCACAAAAAGAAATACCCACAAATGAAATAAAATAATCAAAACAAAATAATATTCATAACTTCTCCTACTCCAAAGGAGCAAAGAAAACTGATTCTTTGAAGTTCTCTGAGTTGGTAGATGAAAGAGCAAATAAAGGGATGAAAGAGGAACAGGTGATGCACATCTACATTAGTCCTTGCCAATAGAAATGCTTCCGAAAGCAGAGACACTTCTTGGGGTGCTTTTGTAGAAAAACAAAGTGATAAACAGGATTAGATTCAATATGCTTCATATGCAGCATATTTCCATTGAGGAAAAAGAAACAGAATTGTGGCATCCTGAGAGAACAGATGTGTATCATTTGCATATTAATTATCACTGCATCGATTTAAATTGAGTTCTTCAGGAGGCTTCCATTTACATTGGAAAATGTGGTAGAAACTTAGTTCTTCTTGCACTCAGATCAGCGGAGAGTCCCTGGTTGCCCTTAGGACTGACTTCTCAAAGTACTCATGGAAGGCAAAACCTATTGCAAATATCTGGTGGACCTGTGAAGGATTTTTGCACATTTCTGGTGCGGATCACCTGGAAATCCTGTGGGACAAAGTGTGTTGAGGGGTAGGATTTAGTGGTAGCAGTTCTTCAATGTACTTAATTATACTTCAAAAGAGAGTTTACCTGTGGCCCTTGGAAATGGAATACAACTATGGTATTGTCTGGTTCAACCTTAAAACACCATGTAATGCCTTGACTGCCGTTTGTGATGGCTAGATTAAGAAAATAAAAAAGGAGAAAGGAAACCAGCTGCATGAAGGTACAGTCCCTGCCGGTAGTTAGCAGTAGTTCTGACTCTTCCTGGAGGAAAGCAGAGAATCATGATACAGAGAAAAGGACTGCAGTATCAAGGATAGCATTTTTCAACCTGAAAGTTTTTTTTCAAAGCACAGTTAGCCATTCCTTCTAGGCTTCGGGTCTTAATTTTGTTTGACGAACCATCAGATTTTCCATGGGTCAGTTGCAGAATTATCGTGCCTAAGGGAAAGCATTAAGGCTCTTGTATTGACTTTACACTGACCTTGACAGTGTTTCAATGGTACGCCTAGCCTTGTGGAGCACTTGGTGGTTTGTGTGATATGTAGCTTTAACAAAGCATTTACATTGCATTGACAGATTACTGCAAGATAACTGCAGTGGAAGGTGGTAAATAGATTGCTTCCCTAAGCCAGTTTAGAGAAAAGACTCACAAGTATGACGAAAGGCTGAGAGACCTGGGTTTGTTCAGCCTGGAGAAGAGAAGACTGAGGGGGGATCTCATCAGTGCTTATAAGTATCTGAAGGGCGGGTGTCAGGAGGATGGGACTGGACTCTTTTCAGTGGCGCTCAATGACAGGACAAGGGGCAACGGGCACAAGTTGGAACACAGGAGGTTCCAGCTAAACATGAGGAAAAACTCCTTTCCTGTGCGGGTGCCAGAGCAGCGGCCCAGGCTGCCCAGAGAGGTTGTGGAGTCTCCTTCCCTGGAGACATTCACACCCCGCCTGGACGCGGTCCTGTGCCCCCTGCTCTAGGTGTGCCTGCTCACGCAGGGGGGTTGGACAAGGTGATCTCTGGAGGTCCCTTCCAACCCCATCCGTTCTGTGATTCTGTGAAACATTGGAAGGGGTAGTGATTTACAGCAAGTAAAACACAAGTTTGTGGCGTGTTTTTTTTAAAGGCAGTAAGTGAGTTTGAGTTTCTCCCTGCTATTTACTCCGTGTGCTTCTTTTTAACTGAATGTCTTTACCATTTGAGTTAAAAAAATACATGGAAATTCTGCATTTAAATTGTGCCCATGAAATGAATACTGTTAAACTTTGTAAGGTTGATGAAGAAGTTATTTAAAGCTAGTGTGAGCAGAAAACACCTGAGTGTGATGACGGATCTGTCAGTATAGATGCTTACTTAAGTTGAAAATGGAGTATGTGATTTTAGTTTTTTGTTGAAACAAAGAGGAGGGAAAATGAAAAATGTGTTAAATAGAGGGGGTTTTATTTTTAATCAAATCCAGCAACTAGAAAATGAACATTTACCAAAATACTCTCAAATAAACTTAGGGATAATGATTTGTCTTGTTAGTGTTGTTGTCCAGCCTTTTTTCTGTTGATTAAATACGTTTGTATGGATGATAGCAAACATTCATAGCCCATACAGTTTTTGTATGTCCATGATGGTTGGACAGGGTTCTGAGGAACCTGATGTAGTTGAAGATGTCCCTGCTCACTGCAGGGGGGTTGGACTAATGACCTCTAAAGGTCCCTTCCAACATAAACCATTTTATGATAGCACGAATGCTGAAGAATTGAATGGATTTCTATCTGGAAAAGTTGCCATTATTTTATAAAAGTCAAGCATGTTCAATATGCAGCATGCAGTTTCATATTCAAGTCTGGTCTCAATATGTGTTATCCTGTAAAATTCCTTAGTTTTGCTATAAAGCTTTGACATCAAGAAGTCATGAAATCAAGGTTGCCTGTACAGTCTTAATCCTTCCTATTATCTAAAGAGCATATTACTTTCTATATATAGAAATATATACAGTTGTATAATGTCATATTCATTATTTATGTCTACATACTTTTCTGGTTGCCAAACATTTGTGAAAAGCACTTATATTAAAAATTTCAAGAGCTGTCACTCTCATAAATAGACCACTAGGGCAGTGAAATCAACAGCACTAATTCTTCCATATTATGCTTTTTAAGACCAGGGCCTTAAAAATGCATCTGCACAGTAAGGGTACAGAAGATAGTCCTTGCTTTATTTGAACTCCTACAGTTTAGGGTGTCTTCTTCTGTCCCTGGTACAGCTAATATAGGTAGGATTTTTGTCTTCTAATAGAAGTATTTCACATTTATTGAAATATCTTTCATTGAATGGGATTGAAATTTTAACCCAAATTGAAATCACAGAAGTCTATCAGAATAAGATGCGATATTCTTTCATTCTAAACAAAGGCTTATGAACCAAATAGGTTTGTCAAGCTTTATTTTTCACTTCCTGTCCAATTTTGTCTGGCTTTTAGTCATTGAATTTCTGAAACACCATCCTCTGCAAAAATTAAACTGTATTTCTACATTATCTTTTCCCCCAGTACAGACTAATCAAATCAGTTTTCAAATTGTTCCCATCACCTGTTTTCCCTTCTGATCTGCATCTTAATAAACTCTGCTGTTCCTGTTTTCACCTTCCCTGGTTTTTCAGCATCCTTTTTGTAATGTAGATACAAGAAATGTACTTTAACATTCAAGTGTTGATTTTTTTAATGCTGAATGAGATGTTAAAGTACCTTCATGTACCTATTCACCTCTTGGCTGCAGCCAAAGATTCAACTCTGTAGAACTGGGAAAATATAACTTGAAATTTAATCTAAAAGCTTCAAATATTAAAAACACTTAAGAAAGTTTAGATGCTGATGAGACATCCCAATGTTTTTCTATTTCTGTCCTAGTGTATTCCAAATCCCTGAGGATTTTTTTTTTGTTCTTCAAGTCACGCTGCTCTGTGTCTGACACTTAGGTTAAATGATGTCATTCAGACACTTGTCTTCAGTTATCCTTGTGCTAATACATGTAAGTCATTTTAAATTTCAGTTCATCTGTAGGAAGCAATTTATAATTTGATGAGGTCCCTAAGTGGTATTTAGCTTTGACTGTATGAAAACACTCTGATGTTCAGATTTAAACAGCTGATATTTTTGTGCAGTGTGCCAGTAAGATTTATTTCATTAGTTTGTCTTATACAACTGCAGGTGATCAGGCTGTGAGGAAAACAGCCTGCCTATTTAGATGCCATGATGTAGAGATATGATACTGGGGAGATTTAATATTGAATATTTTTGAGGACCTAAGTTTGAAAATTTGGCCACAGCAAATATGTAAGATGAAATCATGTTGCCTTGATTTCAGTTAATCTTTCTGCAGTTCAGTATATGTCTGGGCCAACACTGAAGTAGTCATTTTAGTCAAATTTCCTCAAAAGTCAGTAGTATTTGAATTTTTTATTTAAAATAACCATTCAAACAACTATCAATGGAAACTGCTGAGTGTTCTAAGGTCTTACTAACTGCTCTGGATTTCATCCCATATATTTTTTTTGTTAGCAGAACTGAGTGAGGTCAGCCATGAATAGTCCAGTCTGTACAAGAATGTGGTGAAGTAACATGAAACTTGTTAATAATATCCAGTACCATGAAGTATTTAGTTAATTCCAGAATGTCTGTAAAATATAACATGCATACATGATCATGAAGGGCTGTGGCCTTGAGATTTATTTGCATTATTCTTACTTATTAATTTGGCATAAGTGAAAGTATTTAATCAAAATAGTTACAAAGCTTTTAGAACTTCTGAATATGTGTCTGTTGAGAAGACGAACACACTGTATCTCATTCCTTAATGTGCAGAAGCAAATCTCTGTTGGATGTGGGTGACAGTGTTACGTGTATTAGCAATGGTGCTAAGGCAAACTTCTTTTGGGGTACAAACTGGAGAGTTACTTGAGTTGAAATTCAGCGTAGTCAATGGAGGAGCAGGAGAGGCAGGATAAGTCTCATCCCTAGAGGCAATTCTCAAACTGATAATGGAATATTGAATTAAATTTTAGAAGAAAATCAAACAAACTTCCTGGGCTTCACATTGATAGATTTTTTTCTGGCTTTAATCTGGTAGAAGCTTGAATAACGGCTACACCAACCAAGTTCTACCGTACTATTTTTACAAAGAGTTACTGTGCCAACATTTCTAGTGTAAAAAGTGTGCTTATTTGGATAGTGTTTGATTGTCACCATTCTGCAGCTGCTACATCCCGCATTGCATAGTTCAGACATAACTAAGCAGTGCTATGATGATGATTACAGCTTGTCAAGCATTTCAGCCTGCTCCTCTCTACTTAACTGAAGTAGAGATTTTCTAAAACTATGGGTCTCCAGCAACACCGCCAAATTTCAGAAGTTTCTATTTTGTACCATTTTAAACTGTAGTATTAGACAGGAAAAGATTTTCTTTTAGTTGACTTTTGTTTTCTCAAATGAAATTGGTTTGGATCCTTTTCAATGTCATTTCTGAAAGATTTCATTTTAGTGTACAATGCTATGGGCAGTTTAGCAATAATATAGAGTAGACTAGTTTATTTCTGACACTATAATACAAGTCTAACAAATCATCAAAATGCTTAGCATTGAAGTAGGCAGCTATTTTTGTCCTGATGTGCACCTGCTGCATCTTATATTTAGCTTTTTGTTATAAATTCTGCAGGGCAGGGACTTCTATGTAATAGGTATAAGCAGCTTGTAAAACAACAGCATGATTCTGTATCAGTTTTATTCTGTGATAAGACTAAAAATAAATTTGCCTCTTTTTTTGCAGTCTTTCCATATTTCTTTATTGATATCTATTTACAAGAAAATTGTGCTGAAGTCAAAAGTGAGATTTTTGCTCACCTGAAGACATGAGAGATTTTCTGGAAGGAAATAGAGCTGTATGAAATAAAATTGATAGTGTTTTTATAAGGCATTTAGCACAGTGAACTCCTGCCGTAGTGATATATATGTCCAAATATTAATCATCACAATGGCTTACTGTATTATTGCGTTCATTATCACTCTGATATTTTCTTTCCTTGAGAATCATTACTTTCTCTTCTGTTTCACCTCTTTCCATCTCCATTTCTTTCACTGCAGCTAATCCGGGACTTCCAGAAAAGCAGTACTGTGGCAAGAACCTGAATCAGTCAGTGCACTGTTGTTTTCAACTACTCATACAGATGCCACTTCGTAACTGTTAGACTCAGTATATTGAGCTGAAAGTGACAAGTCTGCCAGTGTTAAGTGGTCTCTGTTTAAATGAAAAAGTGAAATATGTTTCTCTTTACCAACATTGAGAGAATGTGAGCAGAAAGCCATTTAAACTGCAATAGAACTGCATGATACAGCACTCTTGACAGGCTCTCTGGGTGCATCATCTTGCTGCCTCTGCAACTCCTCCTCAGAAGCTTTCTTCTCTCTGCTTCTTTTGATTGCATATTATCTAGGGAGGAAATTAAACCATGTCTTTCTATCACATTCCCTTAAATTTTCTTCTGAATTTTTTTTCTGAATATTTAAGCTGACTTTTCAAAGACATTTTAAAATGTAATTTATTAACCTCCTTCAAGAGGAAAGTTAGAGTAAAAATTGTTTTATTTTGCTTAGAAGTACTTTATTTAGTAAATTCAATAACAAGATTGCAGGAAAAGCTGGAATTTATTTACTCCTTTTTGACTCCTTTTTGAGAGACAAAGAGAGAACACGTTACCTGATTGTAGATGGAATAATGCAGGCCATAAGTAATTAAGAGTCTTAAGCTCTGTTTGCCAAAATGTTTTGGCAGTGAGTATTGTTCCATTCCTTAATTGTATGTTGCTTCGTATATTTTTAAGTTACAGGCAGAGATTGTACTTTATACAGACAACTATCCACAGTGCCAGTTTGCACCTTGCAGTAATGCATTTGGTTTTAATTTTAGTTCCTTACAGCAGCCAACAAAGATACGGTTGCCCACTTGTTATTTGAGTGGGTGTATCTCCTTTTGGAAATTAGTCTGCTACATTAGAAGCCTAATGCAACTTTTATATCCTATTTAAAGATTAAGGTACTGATGATTTAGTCTGTAAAATTAGGTAAGTTTTATCTGTGTTTCCTGTTGAGAAGTTGTAATTTTATTTGCAGTGTGACAACTAAAAATAAGATGCCAAATCACTTTGAATAAGTAGCTAATGTGGATTTCTCTTCAGATTCCTGCTTGGTACCTCCGCCCTTTTTATTAAGAACCTTTAAAGTCTGCCTGTGATGTAGCTTTTGAGTAATTCTGTGCCTCATTAGTCCCTTTATTAAAGTCTGGGCCATTATTAGGTCACAGCTGGTGGACAAATTTGGTGGGACCGCAGAGTTTCTGTAGAGCTACAGTAATCACTTCTTCAACCATCTACTAACTTTTCGAGGAGTTGAGTAAGAACCTCCTGTCATCCCTTCTGAAATGCTGTGTGGATGAATGCTACTCTTCATCTTGGTGATGAAGAATGGGAAAATCTCTTCTGAAGGGTGATCAGCGTATTGTCCTTTGGAGAAAGAATTGCTGAACGCCTCATGTGGGCCAGCAAAAAAGCCTAGACGTGGCCCCATAGTAAGCAGAAGTTCTAGCGTGGTCTGTTTACCTAACTTGCCTGTAGAATGTTGGGGTGGGGTGTTCCTCAAATTTTAATGCTTTTATATATGTAGAAAAATAAACTGAAGCTTCTCGGAGTAAATTCTTTAAAGGTTGTCCAGTTACTGTTGTCAATTATGTAGCTCAAGTTCCAAACTGGACTTTGTCGTCATTTGTCCCTTGGCAGAGGGATCATTTGTCCCTTGGCAGAAGGATTCTAATGCTCCAAACTTTCCTGCTTTCTCCAGCTACATCAGCTAGTCTAATATAAAATACTGCTTTTACCACAAAGTTAGCTTTATTTAGGGAATGTTAGGCTGCAGCTATGACCACTCATACATTGCTCATAACTTCAGGAAGGTCAAAAGTTAATAGCTTAAAAAAAACATGAAGTTTTATTTCTGTTTTATTTATCTGATTTTGTTTATTCTTAGTAGATGCTCATCTTTTTCTTTTAAAACCTCAAGTTCTAACTTATTTTCATCCCTTGATATCAATGACTTCTTTGCATTCCTGTCCCTAGACATTACACCAGAAGAGACTGTTAGTTAATCAGTCTGAATTCATGAATAATACTGGCTGATGAATTGTATTTAATAATCTTTGTTATACTTCATCTCTTAGGCTAGCATGCAGGCTTACACTGAATACAAGTTGGAAATATTGTACTATGAAGTATTTTCCAGATATATGTGGCCTCAGCTGCTTGCTGTTGGTTTTGTTTGTAGCAGATTTAAGTAGTTGCCAGAACTCTTTTGTGCCCACTTCACCCTTTCCTAGCCTCAGTTATATTGTGCACAGAAGTAACATTTTTTTTTCTGTCCTGACTTAAAATTTTGTGTACATCTCCAATGAGTTTAGTAGCCCCTTTGCCATAGTATTAACTGGGACTTGCTCCCAAGTTACTTGCTCAGCCTAACCTGTAGGTACTTCTCATGGTTGCCGCTTTCCGGCACCATGTCACCCGTAGGTACTTCTTAGGGTTGCTGCTCTCCTGCAGCTTGTCACCTTCTGTAACTAGTGCCAGCATTCCAGATCTGAGGCTTCTCTTCTAGTTAAAGGTGCACTGGGTCTTAGTGTTGAATACTTGTGCTTTTCTAGAAAGTTTTGGGTTTTCTAAAGACCAAGTGGGTAAAACCATACAGAGCACGTTAGTTTGTGATTTTGGGGTGGCGTTTTTTGGTGTTTGTTTTTTTTTTGAACTGCCAAAGTTATAAGTTAGTAATTGTACAACAGTAAGTTGTCATTAATTAGAGAAAACATCTTAAACATTGTAGCAAAGGTTAAAGCCATTCTGGGGCAAAAACTTTCTTTTGCGGTGTTTAGTAGAGCTAAAGCACGTAGCTCAGGAGGAAGTTCTGCTGAACTGGTTTTGGTATGGGAGTTAAAGACAAAAGACTTCAGTTTTCTAATGGAGAGGTTTTGAAGAAGATTTTTAAGGGCTAATATATGAAGAAAATTAAACTAGCATGAATAAGGATAAAATCACCATAGTAATGGACAGGAAGAGTCAATAAAAGAATGAAAGAACTGTATTCTGAAGTTGAAGATATCGCTTATTCTTAGTAATCTCTTTCTCTTAGTGTTTGAGCAGCCAGCTGAAGTGATTGCTTTTATCATGGCAGAAGCCCCGCTCTGGGTTTGGTTTGGTTTGGTTTTGCATTGTTACTAATTCTCAGTGTATTGCTATTTCATTGTCCTTTCAGTGGTAGCTTACAGCTTACATCTCATAAACTCTTAAAAAATCATTTGCCTTTATGACTGAAAATAGATTTTCACAGAATGTGCCTGTCTCTTCACGGAAGCCAGTTTACAGCAAAAGAATAAGAGAGTCTGTAACCCATGGGATGACTTGTCTGTTTTAGAGCACTAAATGAAGTAAGTCTACTTGTTTAAACTCTCTTGTTAAAGAAAACATATATTTATGGGGTTTCTATTTATTTATTTACTTATTTTTATTTCTTTGCATAGCAGAAAATTTGTTTGAAGTTGTTACTCTGTGAAGTTCCAGGAATTTTAGGCATAAGGATTCTGCCTAGGGCTGCTTTATCTCGCACATCTTTACCCTGTTGGACTGTTGTGCTGCTGAGTGGATCTGTATTTCTTCCAGGATCCCCTTACAGACATGGCTTAAAGAAAGGGAAGCCTAACTGTCATACTTCTCCCTCCCACTGGGATTTATCGCAAACTGTTTTCCCTTTCTAACAAAGTTGTATCTGTACCTTCAGTGGCATCCAGTCAGCCTGGAGGAGTATGGGTTTTGGGTCAGGTGGTCTTCCCTGTGTCTCTAGCTTAAAAGAAGGATGAGATAGCCAGTGAATCCCTTAATTATTTTTCCTCTTTGCGGACAGGACATTTACATAGCCAGTAGAGACATACAGGCTAATTAGTGAGTTGGAACATGCTAAACATTGTCCTCTCCTGCTGAGGGAAGTATCTCAGTAAAGATAAACATTTTAGTTAAAGGATACTTCAGCTTTGGGCAAAGGTAGGTGCAAAAAATTCAACAAAACCAGCTAAGCAGTCTTCGCTCAGATAAATACCTCTGACTAATTGACAATTAATTCTATCAAGTACTTAACACAGAGACTTATGATACTACTTCATATAATTTTGAAAGTCATTTAGGTACAATTCCAAGTTGTTTTCACATACATGCTATAAATAAGACCTATCAAGCATACTGCTAAGCAAGGGTATTAATATGATTGGGGAGCAAAGTAATTCTATGAGGAAAGGAGACTGAAAATTATTGTCAAAAATATTGAAAGTGTTTGTTTCCCCTCAGGAATATACGTAAAATATGGAGCAAAATGCTAAGAGATGTTATTATCAGTTTTTGCAACTTCATATACAGAAGCCACTTCTGCTTTGAAGTATTGCTTTCTAACTCAAACAAAGAAAGAAGGTGCAAAGGGAACCGTAACCCAGCTATGGTCTATGGGATTTCATTTGTCTTTGGATATGCCATCCTCACAATAAGCTTGTAGAAAAAATGATCTAACTAGTAGAGCTAACTGATGACTAAAATGTTTCAAGCAATGATGTGCACGTTTTAATGTCTTAGCCACTAATGCAATACATGGGAAAAATTGATCATAGAATCATAGCATGTCCT
>VZTV01100079.1:10049-20398 GCA_013400875.1 Anhinga rufa
TGCATTAAAAGGAGTGTGGCCAGCAGGTCGAGGGAGGTCATCCTGCCCCTCTGCTCTGCCCTGGTGAGGCCGCAGCTGGAGTGCTGTGTCCAGTTCTGGGCCCCCCAGTTCAAGAAGGACAGGGAGCTGCTGGAGCAAGTCCAGAGGAGAGCTACAAGGATGATCAGGGGGCTGGAGCATCTCCCTTATGAGGAAAGGCTGAGAGACCTGGGTTTGTTCAGCCTGGAGAAGAGAAGACTGAGGGGGGATCTTATCAATACCTATAAATATCTGAAGGGTGGGTGTCAGGAGGATGGGACTGGACTCTTCTCAGTGGCGCCCGATGACAGGACAAGGGGCAACGGGCACAAGCTGGAACACAGGAAGTTCCACCTGAATATGAGGAAAAACTTCTTTCCTGTGCGGGTGCCAGAGCAGCGGCCCAGGCTGCCCAGAGAGGCTGTGGAGTCTCCTTCCCTGGAGACATTCAAACCCCGCCTGGACGCGGTCCTGTGCCCCCTGCTCTAGGTGTGCCTGCTCACGCAGGGGGATTGGGCAAGATGATCTCTGGAGGTCCCTTCCAACCCCTGCCATTCTTTGTGATTCTGTGTGTGAAAACAAGTTCTACTTAAGGATATATTTGGGATAACAATGCAATTTTTTATTAAAAGGTAACTTACAATTTTCAAACATCACAGTGATTTTTTAAGAGATACGAACAAAGTTTTAAATTAAATCACTCCAAACCCAGACTTTATTGTGCTGTTATGTTTCTCTGTGCCAGATTTAAAAAGTATTATTAGATAGCCTTTAGCTGCTCTGTCTGTGCATTATTTATTTATTTATTACATCTGCTACTGGCAAGGTAAGAATTGTTTCGCTCCTTGAAGAGGATGTTTCAAGCCAAACTTTATATACAGCAATCTGATATGCTTTTAAGAACGAATACAAACTAATATTAGTATGGGGAAATAATAATTAACAGCTACATGGGTATCCAGACAAGCATCACGGAGGAAAAGCAAGAGTGGGATATGGAGTCACGTTGCCGAAAAGACTGAACTTTCACAGAGACAATATTATGCTCCACCCATGAAAATCCCAAAACAACCTCAACCTTTTTGTCTTACCTATATTCCACTGGCAGAATTTCAGCAGCAAGATTCTCATGGCTTTTAATACGAGATGCACCTGAAATTGCATGCAAAGTTTAATTTAACAAATTTAGAGAAATCAGAGGCTTTTTTATGTATATTAGTGAAGATAAAGCAATACCTGTTTGATTCAGGTGATCCTGCTGCATCTGTGAATACCGGAGCTCTTCATTTGTCTCTTTCAATGCATCACACTGTACTATCAGTCTCTTAAGAAGAAATATTTGAGGTGGAATTAAGTCATACTGCAGTACTTTAAGACCAAATAACATTAATCAGGAATAGTACTGACACACACACATTTTAAGACATATTTTATGGTTTATATGTGTATACACACGAGGCACTAAACTTCATTTTTACCATAGCACTACTTCTGGGAAGGTTTTCCTCAAGCAGAGCATTTGAGAGAGATTTATTAGGTGTTCAAATAAACTTCAAAAAAACAAAGAGACTTACCTCTTTTTCTTTGATTAAAGCTTCATGCTTTTCTTCAAGTCGCTTAATTTCAAATGCTAGCTTATCAGCTCTTTTTGATTCTTCAGACAGTTTGTTATGAAGCTCCTGGACCTTTTCATAAAAAGACTATATTCAGCGCACAAATGTTGCAAGATGCTACCTTTAAAAGCTATGTTAAAACCTTCACTCCTGCCCAGTTCAGCCAAAATAAACAGCTAGTCCTCCAAGCTTGGGGAAGGGGAGATGGAAGGGGGGCCTGTGTGTTTGGGTTCTTTTGTTGTTTTGTTTGGTTTTTGTTTTGCCTTTTGTTTTTTTTTTTTAAATATTTAACTCCTGTATCTCTTAATTACTACTGAAATAAGTGGAACTGAAATAAAACTTCCTCAGTTTGAAATAAATTTCCATTAAGAAAGTTAAGAATATTACATACAAGTGATCTCAACAACAGCTGAGCAGCTTCTCCCAGACACACAAATTACCTCGTTAAAATGAAGAAGAAAAGCCTGCAAACCATGGACTACAATCAGTTGAGAGGGCAACTACGTTAAGCTTGATAGTTTAATAAACAGGGAAAACCAGAAAGTGAATGGCAGAGTATGAAGGAGTTTTCACGGATAAGAAATTCTAAGGGGACAATACAGATTAAGACCGTGGGCTGTTAAATTAAGTTGTTCAATTTTTTTCATTAAAACATAATTAAAATAACTTTTTTTAGGTAAGATAACTATCTGAGGAAAAAGGAACATCTTCAGTATAGATGCAGCTTTACCTGTCTTTTGTAGCTTTCTAGTTGGGCACGTGCTGCATTGGCTTTCTTCAGCTCATCCTCCAGACTGACTGTATTGTGCATATACATCATGTTGGTTTCCTGCAGAGACTTGACTTGTCTGCGGAAGTCGTTGAGATCCTGTAGCTTTTTACGATACACTTCAACAGTTGATTCCAGCTTACTTGCCTTGTCTGCAGTAGTCCTTGAAGTATAAACAGGAATTAGAAGAAAGAGTATGTTTCTTCAAAAGATTAAAAAAGTAAAATTCTGCTTTCATGCACATTGAAGCTATTTTCAAAGACACATGCAACGTGCTTAATAGCAGAGTTAAATCTCGCTGCTTTATTTTTAAGTGCATAACCAATGCAAACTTGCATTATGCAAAGATTGCTTATAAAAATTGAACTCACCACAGGGTTTAAGTGGGAGTAAGACTGACAGTCATATGCCAGCAGTACAAGCAAGGGTTATTATGTCAAATATCTCTAAGGAATTCTGTGGGGTGCAACATAAAGGCACCACAACATCCTGTGCTAGATAGTCATCTCAAAGTACTGGCACCTGGTAAGGAAAACTACACAGTTGTCTTCACTGGGGGGTTATACATAATTAAAACATAATTGCACTATGAAAATTAACATCAGCAGATATGACCAAGAATTACCAGCTGATCATTAACAAAAACCTACGTGGTAAGAAAATATTTGAATCACAAATACACAATTTTAATATCTGTGTTTAATATCTGCCATCTCATATCACTAGAAGCTAGTATAAGAAAATTATGGAAGAAAATCTATAGTTAAGATTTGTTTCAGATGTTATTTAAGAACCACTATAAGTTAAACACCTGAAACCACTTTTCTTTCCATGTTATATTCATACCATTTTATGAATAGCAGACCTGCTTTTGCAAATTTATTTACTCTGGGTATTTCTTGGGTGGTCTGGTTTTCGATTTAGTTTACACAAGCTAGAATGTTATGTTAAATTCTCATCAAGGTTACTGTGTATTTCATCTTCATTTTGTTAATCATGTCACTAATCTAAATCTAGCCTAGAATGCTGACACCAAAAGTTATGTCAAAGTTCTAGCTGCATATATGCTTTTCTACATCAGAAAATGCAGCCTCTTGCCAACACAAATGTCCCCTTAATAAGAATGCACACCCCCCGCTAAAATTTCTTAATTCTTGCAAAACTTCAACCTTCCATCCCACATGAAGAATAATTATTTCCGTATTCATTAATCCTGCTTCACAGAAAAATTCCATTTTGCTATTATGCAGACAATAGAGGCTATGCCTGAAATCTTGCACTCCATCTCTGCTTTGTCAAAGGGCCCTTTTCCAACATTAATTTTAGATCTCATTCAGATAAGACCTATCTGTAGAAGTAATGCCTGAGAAAAAAAAAAATCTTGTTAAATACAAAGCCTTGGGTTTAGTCATGAAATCCTCCTAATGTGTGTGTGTGTGTGTAGCTCTCTATTACATACCTAAGAATATCATTTTCATCTTTCAAGGCTCTCGATTCTTCTGCCAAAGAGGTTAGTTCATTGTTTCTGTGTTGCAGTTCAATCAATTGTTTTTCTAGATCTTCACAATGGACACGATAATCATCTTTTGCAGCTTCAAGCCTACCAGATCAAAACCAGGAACTCTGTTAAGAACTCATTGTTATTATATTTTTTTTCATTTAGTGCTAGATCTACCAAAAATAAATAAGACTAAGGAAACCTATTGATTTAAGTAGCCAGAAAAATGGTACTGTAAGCATGGAACATTTTATTGTCTATCTGTTAAATCATAATGGATTGTATACTGCAAATTTACCATATCAATATCAAGGGATCACATGCAAAGTGATTTTTCTCCCCCATAGGGATCACAAGGAGAAGGACTAATATGTAAAAGAAATAAGTACAGTAAAGAGATATGCTGGTTTGGGGGGGAAAGAGTAGGGTTGTTTTTGTTTTGTTTACACACAAATCACTTCGGCACTCATTTTCTGCCTTCCCTCAGGTTTTGAAGTCTCAAATGGCTACAATATGGCAATTACAAAGTAATATCTTCTACAAGAAGTAACAGTTTTTCTTTTTAAAGACAAAGACTGTCTTTAAAATATTTTATACAGAACTAGAAAGCTTTTATAGCAACAGAAATTGAGATGGAAAATCCTGAAAGAGTACCAGAAATTCTCAGGATATATTTGACATGACAAGCAAGGGATTTGTAACAGAAGTCATTTCATACCTGAAGTTTTCTTCTTGCAGTTGTTCCAGCTGCAACTGTGCATGAAAATACTTTTTTGCAACCACAGTATTTGGATCATCAAGAGAGTCGTCTAATTGCTCTAGCCTGTCATTCATAATCTCATTTTCTGACACCAAGCTGTTTTTTTCATCCTGAAGGGCAGCCACCTAGTGCAGACAAAACAGCATCAACATTGTAAGACCTGTCCAGCTGGAAAGAACTAAAGCAAGACAGCAGTACGTCACCAAATTAGTTTATGAAAAAGGTTGAGCGTTTAGAAATTTTAGAATGTAATTTACATAGCATACTTGAGCATACGGATGCTTTAGTGTATGACAGTTATGAAGCACTAAAGGAAAAGTCCCTCTAAAAAACAACTTTTTGTAACTGAAACCATGGTAAAGGCAGACAATGTGATATGGAGAGAAACTGGTACTTTCATTAAAAAGGATACCATGGACACTGTACAAAAACATTTAAGTATTGGTGTAAAAGTACTCTCCATCTTGCTTGTACTTAAAAATAAAAAGCAGGATGGCACTGGCTAGCACATTAACACAGTACTGCCGTGCGCTCAGCAGTGAATGGTTGCGCAAAAAGCCGTTTCAGGCGCCATAAGCTAGTAAGCACACACACAAAAGAAAAAACCTAGACAGCTTCATATAGAGCATGCATTTATTGCAACAATCAAACAAGTTTGATATTGAAAGTGTTCACAGCTAAGCAAATGAGAATACAACACTTCATTGAAACAGTAAGTATATTAACAGCCATAAAATGGGGAAGGATTAAGAGGATAGAACCTTTAAAGTTTTTCTAGTGAAAGCTGTTGTGTTAATTTTAACATCCTGTCAAACATAAGAGCATGTAGCATGTGTTAGTTAATTGGCATTTAAACAGGGACAATATGCTTTTTGGGTTATGTTTTCCTGAATCATAAAGAAAACCTACCTTTCTTATACTCTTGGAAAATATCAAGGAAGACTGAGACCTTACAAGTGAATTTATTAAGAATTAGTTTAAATGAGAAGCGTCAGTCAATATTACGGCTTCAAATAAATGAAATAAAAAAATCATGGTGACATTATTAGATTAAACATCATATATAACCTAGAGTATGCAATATTAGGAAACTGTTTGTGATCATAATTTAAAAGTCTACCAGTCAAACAGATGTAAGAAACAAAGCAGTAATAAATCTACCACTTCATTAGGTGCTGGCTTTCTAGGTTCACTGCTTTTTACATACCAGATGTCACTTTACTGTATACATGCACACACAAACACCTGTGAGTAGAGTGCATATCTGAGCCTTGCTTAGCATAATACTTCCTGTTCAAGGTTCAGCCACTCCTTAAACATGCACAACATTCACACTTTTAGAATAACGTGTCAGACTTAACCAAAACAACCCCAAAAAAACAACAAAATTTCACACAACTTGGAGAAAGTTTTTAATCTTTTATCAGTTCCTTTCTGATAGCTTTCTCTTCTTTTTTTCTATCATTTCAACATAACAGAAGCGGTGTCAAAGTCAACACAAATTATGAAGAGATATTTTAAAAACACATTCCAGTGTTAAAGAGCTATGGTGCCATTAACTCATCTCCTTATACTCAGCAGTTCCTTCCCCCTGAACACCTTCCACACCTCCAGCTGGCCCATGCTATGTCATGAGCTTTGTGTAACTTATCATTAATTAGCAGAGAAATCTCGAAAGAGAAGTTTGTGGGAGACAGGACTAAACCTGGGACTTCTCCAGTAAGACATACTAAGTCTCCTAATGGAAGCAGAAAATGCAAGTAAATTGTTATCCCAGCACCTCTGGAACCTTTTGAACTGTGAATGCACATTTTGAAGTTTAACTACTGTAGTCTGTGAGTTCAGCTGCCAAATCAATCCTCTCGCCCCTTTAAAAGAAACAATTTTCTGCTGCAGATTCTGCTCACAAGCATTTTTAGATCTCTGCTTTCACTAGGAAGCCTTACTACTGCCTCAAGAAAAAAGGAAATGAAATACCAATTCAATTCTATCAACAGCTTCCTGAGCATGGTAATTAGCTATGAGCTGCTTTTATATATAAAGTATTCTAGTTTTTCAGCATCATTACCTGTCAGAAATATAAAACTGGGCTCTGGCTTTGTGAGAGTTTTTTTCAGAGGCCAATACAGCCAGTATAGCACTCTGGCTCCTGTAAGAAGAAGTCACCCAAATGTTCCCTTTGTACATAATCAAATCTGAGACGAACTGCCCTACCAGATAAACATCTTTCAATTCTGAGATTATAGTGCCATAAAAGAGGAATCAGACTTAGGTCTAACAAATGGATTTTTTTTTCTTTAAAAAATTGATTGAAATGCAAGTTCCTGTTTATTGTTATTAATTCCTCTCTCCTTTTTCTAAAGAGTGAATTGACTAACTTCTATATCCACTAAAAACAAAAAGTAGGCCTATTATCAATGTGTTTTGAAAGGATCTATTAGTTTCCATGATTTTTATTTCCTGAAATATCCCCCATGTTGCAACTGTGTGCAAGAAAAAGCTGGTACATTTTAGATAAATTTCAAATTTTAGTTTTTCATCAACTCCTACTGAAAACAGCATCATTTTCCTACGATTAAATCTAATGACTGATTATTATATGAACTGGATTTTTTGGACACAGTTCAAAAGACTAGAGGTAGCAGTGACTAAAAATGAAATGGGCATGATAACGTTGTTCTGATGGCTACCTGCTACTAAGGGTAAACAAAAAGCTAGCAGACCAAACAACCTTAGAGTTAACAGTTGGCACAGGACCTCAGCTTACATTTGCATCAGAAGCCATTTACACTAATTGCATTTTGGAGTACAGAATGATTGCTTTTCCCCCCCACACAGCTAAGAATTCTCATAGAAACTTAAATAAACGCAAAGTTCACTTTGCCCTTCAGAATTTCTGCATCTTAATAGCAGCATCATTACATATTAAAGAAATAAGCGACATGCTTTTTCTTACCTGTAAATCTAGCTCTTGACATCTCTGTGCCAACTCTTCTTTTTCTGCTAGTGCTTCCTGAAGATCTTCCAAAGCTTTTTTAAACTTTTAAAAAATAAGACAGTTAATCATTCTGGCCCATATCCAAAGTACTCACAATTCTAACTTCCAAAATGTCTTAATTGCTTATACCAATTGTTTAAGAAGGATGTTAGGTACGCATTGACACAGAAATGTATATGCACGCTGTTAGATCAAGATTGTTACTTTCACCCACATTTTACATTTTACTACCACATGTAGTAAGTAAATAAATGAAACTCAAGAGTAACATCCAGATTCAACACAACAACTTTGGCTAAAAGCATAACAAAACCAAACACAGGAGCATTCATGTTGTCACAATTTCAAAATCCCTGCCAGTTAAGTGAAATGCCATTCATCTCAGCATAAAAATACGGATGCTCCTTTATGGGCAGGTACTTTTGAAGACAACTTCATTTTATGTGCAACACTTTGTAGTGTTCAGGTTGTCAAGAATTTTCTTGACTCCTTAAAAACAACCTGAAGTGTTTAGCCTGATATGGCTGAGCCTTGATATACCCCTAGCTCTTCTTGCAATGTGGGTTTGCCCTGGCCAGTTTTACCCCATCCAGGAAGACGACATAGCAGTTACTGCATTTTTTTAAAGCAGCTATAAAATAGCATATAACTTTTCACTTAATTAGAACTGAAAAAAAGCATTACTTTTTTGCATATTCTCTGCTTATATCAGTATATTGCTCTGCCCTTTGCGAACCAGTATGGTTTAGTCAGAGGAGCTCCAAGTGGAAAACAGACCAAGCAGTTTGTGCAGATAGAAGACAAGAGAGTGCAATTTATTGTTGAGGTTTGGGGTTTTTTTGGTGGGTTTTTTTTTGGTTTTTTTTTTACTTTTAGAATTGGAGAGGAAAAGCAGCCATCCTCTTCATATAAGGGATGGCAGGATACCAACTTATTGTTGAGGCTGGAATTACAACAGCAACAAATATTAGGCAGTTACCTGCTGTTCCATTTCATTTGATGCATCACTTGTGGAAGGACCCGATATCTCCTTGCTCATGAGCTACAGAAAGAGGCCACAGGAAAGGAACGTTAAATTAGAGGTTAAATATCTCTAAGTTCACTGTCTACTGAGTACCAATTGTATTTTCCACCATGTCCTTGCACGCCTTCAATATATCAAACCAGATTAATAATAATAAAAAGACCATCTAATGATTGGTAAAGGATTTAAACAAATCTAGAATGACATTTTTTTACCTCCCCCCAACCCAAATTAACCAACTTAGCAGTAACATCTCATTGGATGAATCTGTGATCTGTTGAAGTTATTGCTACCCCTTAGTCAAGTTAAAATTGAGTGAACCACAGAATGGGATTTCACTCAATTAAGATGATCCAACTAAGAACAAATTAAGATAGCAGGGGGAGTACACCATGACAAGAATAGAGCAGATGCAGCTGGGAGTTCATAAATCAGATGCTGGAATAGTCTGTCAGAACAATGCAGCTTCACAGTTACGATCAGTTTAACTTTGGGTCCAAGACTACAGCACTGGGACAGAAATTTCAGAACCTGACTCCAGTATAATCAGCGGTTGGCAATGAGATATATTTCTTAAGTGAAACACGAAATCTTAAGCATTTATTGTCTCCATAAGTTGTATATTTGGGCATACGAGACTAAAATCAAAACCCCTTGGTTGAGGTCTGGCACCTCTTGGTCCTGATCCTCCCAAATAATTAGGGAAGTACTTACACTCTTCCTTGATGTTTGCTTGGATGAAAGAATTCATGAAGATGAACAAATGGATATTTGGACTTCTCAACTGACAGCATTAGGCTATGTATTATTACTTACCTCTTGAATGGCAGTCATGACAACATGCTGAACAGACTCTTCAAGGGTCATGATATTCTGTATATGTTCTGTGAAAAAGAATTTGTAGTGACTCATGACACTATTCATATTAATGGCTTGAATAACATGACATACCGTTTGCAGGAAGATCCAGAATAAACTGTTGTCTATAAAGCTTCTTCAAAACAGGTAGCACTGTTTTTATACAGAACACTACCGTTAACCAACAACATTATTATCCAGTAATATGGGAGATAAGCATAAGAGATTATAATCTCTTAAATGAACAAATTTATACTATGCGTAATAGAACAAGGAGATTTTAAAACATCTGTATTTCCATGGTTCTTTTTTCATACATATTTCTATGCATGTATATACATAAGCTTTTGCAAAGAGTCAACAAACTTGCAATTGAGTTAATAAATAACACTTAATGAAAAAAATTAATTGCTAGCATCTTCATTTCCAAGGCAGCCTGATGGCTTCCTTCCTTAACACTCTTTATGAGAGTGATGGCTGCTCAGGGCTTAGACAGGCGTACTCTTTGCTGGGTAAAAAACTGGGCCTGGCCACCCAGCCAAAGAGTTGTGGCGAATGGAGTTAAATCCAGTTGGCAGCCAGTCACAAGTGGTGTTCTCCAGGGCTCGCTACTGGGGTCAGCTCTGTTTAATATCTCTATCAATGATCTGGATGAGGGGATGGAGTGTACCCTCAGTAGGTTTGCAGATGACACCAAGTTGGGTGGGAATGTTGATCTGCTTGAGGGTAGGAAGGCTCTACAGAGGGATCTGGATAGGCTGGATTGATGGGTTAAGGCCAGTTGTATAACATTCAACAAGGCCAAGTGCTG
>VZTV01100084.1:0-14615 GCA_013400875.1 Anhinga rufa
AAGAAAAAAACCCATATATATATATTCATACACACATTCTGCTATGAAAACGTGGCTTAGGAAATCTAATTATTCTCTGAAAAATTGTTGTTCCAAACTGCAAGTCTAAATTCAAACTGTAGATCCGTATAAACATCTACATCTGAGCTGGCCATCTTAGGCTCCCGTTATCCTCCACACAGATCTAGTCTAGGCAGTGATTCATCTCCTCCTACAGCAGACACGTAAATAGGTCAGATGAATCATGGCCTAAAAGTGCCTGTTCCCTGTGTTGACTGCAAAAGGAGCTTGGGGTGATGGGTCCTACCATATATGTCTACACTGCCAATGTCTATGGTGAGGTGAGATGAATCCTAGCCTAGGCATGGAAAAAGAAAAGGGGCTTTTTTTGGTTTTGAGGGCTGACTTTCAAGTGCTAAATTATCCTTCACTTTCATGGAAGATACTGCTGTAAATCGTTGTCAGTGATACACAGTATACGGTTCAATACACTATTTTCTCTTGGAATATGTGACTGCCACTGCCAATTATGTAAAATATATTTCTTACAATAAGTGTCAGATTACAGTGAAGTACATACAAGCTCATGAGTTCAGGCTGGGGAAAACGCATGCACCTTTTTGTACTCATCTGTGAAGGCGTTTTGCTTCCTCAGACAGAAATATAACTGTACATGTAATAAATGCAGCAAAATAAGAAAACAATTGTATTGCCTGTTATGAACATACAATCCAGGTTCCCACTCCTATTCTTACTGACATCTGAATCCAAAGCATTCCATTGCTTTGGTAGTAGGGGCTGCCCTAGTTTCATACAGAAAGAGTAAGAGAGAAGCAAAGCTAGGGCAAAGGGGTCTTTAATAAGAGATGATATTCACAGGCTCCAGCTAAGTTTACTGGTTTATCTTTTGCTGGAGTTGAGGCCCTAAAGGATGAAAGAACATCTCTCAAAAATGGGAGTGGACAACTCTGCTGCGGCCAGCTGACCCAGGAGCTGATAGAGACACAAAGGCTGCGGAACCTTAGATTTTTATTTCAACCACAAAAGAAAAGGACAGGAAATCAAAGCAAAGCCATGACTACCTAGAGACTTAAGCAGGGAAACCATTATAGATGAACCATTTGTTTGAATAAAATTCACCACATGCACCATATATCTGGGCCAAAGAAAGAGACTTTTGTAAAGCAACTGCTTCAGCACCGCTTTGTCTTCTCGACACCACATACCCAAAAAGAAGCTCTTGGCCTAGGGATCAACCCGACTTGGACCATCAGGCAATGAGACTGAGAAGAGGGACTGTAATCCTCTTTCAGAGCCTACTGACAGATACCTACTGCCTTTTGAACAGCCATTGTATCTAGAGACAAGGAGATCAAAGTATATATTCAGTCTGGTAAGACTTTGTCTAGCATCCTTGCTATATACTCACAAGAGCTGTTTGAATTTTTTCCAATGCATCCGTCTCCTTTTCGTGAACGCTGATTCCACAACACTGAAACATTTTGCAAGAAAATGACAATTGATTATAGTAAAACGATTAGCAAGAAGTTAGCAGAACATGCTTAGCTTCAATTTAATAATTTTAACTTTTAAGTTTGCAGCCAGGCTTCAGTCCCTGGATACTGGATGCTAGGATGTCTATGGTAGGACAGGGTTGGGGAGCTCAGGGAATGGAACCTTAAAGTTTCTGCAAAGATCCAGCCTGAGTTTAAGTAGTTGCAGCTCAGTCCTGCAATCAGACTGGCTGCTGCAGAGCTGCAGCCCTCAGCTCCAGAGGGGCTCACTTGTCACATACAGCATCAGATGCAAATGAGGGTCATCCATCTGTGCTGTGCCCAAACTACCATAGTTCCTGGACAGTGTGGAGTCATCTTGGATACATCCAGGCCAGAACTGATAAGCCAAAGAAGACCCAAACCACTTACAAGCACAGGCATAGGGTCTGTGCCCTGTGTCCCTGAAGCACTTGCATCAAAGACCTGGTACAAGGCACTTGAGATGTCCCTACATAAAGCCATTTGGGCTAAGCAGGGTTTAGTAGGTCCAGCTCTACACCATGCACAGATCCTTGTTTTAATGCTAGGTTGAACAGCAGTGTTCATGCAGCATAGCACCTCAGCCAAGAAGCTAGATCAGACCAGAGTTCCTTCTGCATCCAGGGGGCCAGTAATGCACAACCCAGGCAATCCCAGCATGCTTAGTTGACAGTTGGTTCTATTTAATTTAGTAACATATGTGGACATGCAATGTTTCAATCTAAATGTCACAAAGCATTTCAACATTACTGACACACAATGTTTCAAGTACGCCCAATTACAAGATTTCTGGAATTAAAGATTTCATAAAATTTCATTTCAGGGTAAAACTTCCTGTTCCAGTTCAGAACAAAAATACATTTTAAAATGCTCAAATATCTTGTAGAACAGCTTTTCCTCTTAATACAAACACAGATGTAGTGTGTAGGCCCATACACAACAAAACACTTAAGCACATCTTAACTTCAGTCGTGTAAGTAATTCCATATTTAGGCATATGCCTAAATCCTGTAATGGGCTCAGCTCAACCAAATCAAGGCTGTGCAATATCTGTTTGTACAGAAACACTTAAGCTGCCTCTTGACGTTGCATTTCTGCAACACGATGTTGCAGTTTAACAAGTCTCTAGTGCAACTGCTTCTTGACTTATTTCAAAGATGGTTGCCAAAGTGGGTTGTGGATCCATCTTTCAGTCCCAAGACTGACCTTATCTTTGTGCAAATGACCTGAGTAATTGCTCATTTAAGGAAGTGTGCAATGTTTTGAGAAGAAGGTTGAAATGTGGATTGTAAAACATCACAACTGGTTGGTTTTGTTAATGGCAGATGTTCTGGAGGGAGAAAGGAAATTGAAATGATGAATCATTATCCAGATGAAGTTCAAAAGCAATTTAAAAGTAATTTCATAATCACAGATGTGTGCCAAATATACCCGTCCAGCACAAGCTACAGGCTTTGATTTTTGTGAAGTCTGCAAGTTCTTTCCTTTGTTATTCCCACTGTAACCTTTTGCAATGTGGTTCAAAAAAGGAGAACGTAAGAAGAAATTAATGCCTTCTAAACGCTCCACATACCTGTCTCCTTCTATAGTGCTGTCCTGCATCCACAAAATTACTGTCAATGTGCACAGTAGAATACAGATACTTTACCCTTTGTGCTCGTAATGAGCTCATGGTTGGAGCAAAGACAAAAGTCAGATCAGCTGAGCGACACTGCATCAGGAGGGCAACTCCAGCATGCACCCACAGCAAGGTCCTTGGCTGCTCAGCTAGTGTTAAAACCCTATGTTATGAAGAATAGGTGTATTAGGTGCAGTATTTCTCTCATGTGTCCAGAAGCTGTGTAAATCCTCTCAAAGCTGTACAAAGTCCAAGGTAATAACCACAGTCAACAAGTGCCCTCTCCATTTAAAGCTTATCCATCCTCTCCCACAATTTCACCTCTGGTTGTGTGCCCCTAGCAGAACAACCTCGACAAAGATTTAGGCTGTGAGCCTGAAAGAAGGCATGCTAGGACAAAACTCTGCAGGCAGATATCTTGCCCTTGACTCCTTGATTTCTCTCTGGCCCATCTCTCTCCCAGCTGTAATCTTCACAAACTTTTGCAGGTGTCATAGGAATAGAAAGGTCTTTCACTCTTTTCCTTTAGAGTCATTTTCTTCAACAACCTTAAACTACTTTTGATTTCCTTTCAAAATCTCAGTGGCTAGTTGCTGGGAGAACATTTACTACTTCATTAATAGATTGGAAACTCATTTGGAAAACGGAAGTGCAAACAAAACGGTATTGATCTATTTTTTATATTATATGATCATTTTCTCAGAAAGGCCCCTGGAATTCTTAATCTTCAGACTTGTAAAAAATTAGTTCGACTCATAACAAAAGAAGAGGCTCACTGGCTGTGGCTCAGGTATCTTTACCCAAGCGCCTTGTTTGTCTGGGATTCCTCCTGAAACTCTGTAGTCCCTGTGACATACTTCCATCACTCCTTGGAGATGTGCATGAAAATGGGGTACGAGCAGCATGTTAGGGAATGATAAGAAAAGTGCTGGTGATTTTAGGTTAAAGAAGTAGCCAAAGAATTTTCAAGTAAGAGCATAAACATGGTTCAAAGGCATCCACTAGAGTACACAGTTGGAAATGGGTTCATTCAAAGTCCTGTCCCTTAAAACAGTCCATGTCACCATCTTGCAGCCTGATTTCTTACCTTTTGTTTGCAAGTCAGACAGCTAATCAATGAACAGAAACAATATCATAACGCCATGAAGAGCAGTTACTAGTTACGGATAATGAGAAACAAGTAACCTGAATAAATCGCTTTTGAGCAACCAATAAGTTGATTTTGTTTGCATTATACCACAATAAATTTTAATCACCATGCACTTATAAAAAGCAAAGTTGATTTGTGGAGCTCTGAAGGAAAAATTTGGAGCAAGTAGGCAAATTGTAATGACCTACTTGTTTAACATTTCTCGTTGGTGGGGCCATTGGCTGACTAATACCTCTGTTCCATACCTGCTGACAGTTGATGTTCAAATGTTGAATCTTTAGCTCCCTGACACCACTGTTGCCAACATTTTCTATTGCATTCAATGGTAAATATAATTTTTTGCATCTGTTACTTTAAATACCAATAGCACCTCTTTAAGAAATGTGGCTTGAAATAAAATGTGTGTTTTGTGGGCATAAAACTCAGCAAGCCCTTGGAAAGTCTAGAGATGCCATTGTTGGAAGTCTTATCTAATGAATATTACTTTAAGGTTATGTTTATTCCAACAAAAACCACAGTCTTTCATGAAGGAAACTGAAATATGCATAGCTTCAGGAATAATGCAAATTGTGATCTAAACTCACTGTAGCCATGATATCTTTTAGAATGAACTCCCATCAGAACTCTTCATCTTCTTCACAGCTCTGAAGGCTGAAAACATTACACCTTTTCAAGACTTTAACCATGCCAAAAAAAGAAGTGCTATCTCACTGTAATAATGTTGTCTTAATTATGTACAATACTTAGCACTAGTTTTACACCAGATGAGTCATAGTAGAAGCTTGTACTTTACTGTTTGACTAAATCCCACAGCACTTAGAACTCCCTGCAGTGAATGCTTACCAGCTTGTGCTCCGCTCTTCTCTCAGACCATGTCTGCTGGATCCTTCGGGGGAGGCTGGTTTGAAGGGTGCTGCAATAGGATGAACAGACACTGTGGTTAGAAATAAGGGCTCAGAGTCAGTAAGAATGTGCCAGAGAAATGTCTTGAAAGCTGCTCAGGTGTTTATGCTTCTCCAGTCATGTCCATTTTAATTAATTGGGATCCTAGAAATCATAAAGCTGGGTTTCATGCCTTTCTTTTTCAAGGCAGTTTATCTTCTGAGCAGAAAGGTGGCAATTTTTTGTCATCTTATGTTGTTTGTTGTATCAATTAAGACAATGCCAAACAGGCAACTGAAACACTTGTAGTCATTTATGGAATCCCTGTTTACTTACCTTACCCCAACTAATCTTTTACTAATAAAACATAATCCCATAAAAGCAGATACCTATCATTTTATGGAGAATTTTTACTACTGGGTTCTCCAGTGAGATAGCATGGTCTGCTGGACACCTCTTCATCTAGGCAGATTTCTTCTCCTTCCTACATTTCAGGGCTTGTTTTGCTCAGTGAAATCCCTGGTAAGCACTGGATCTTCCCCCATGTCCCTCCACGTGCTCATCTCTTGGAGAAAATTGGCTATTCTCAAATCCGTTGTTACCTTGACAATCCAGCTCTCTTCATCTGAAATACATGAATACTGCTTTCAAGCCTTCATAAATGGTGTTGGAAACTTCAAAGGAAAACCACTATTAGATAGATCTTTTAAAGGTATTTATTATAAGTTCAAGACCAGATGGACTTGAAGCAGAGTATACCGCAGTCCTCATTCACAGTCAGCAGGAGAGGTAGGCTCCAGCCTCAGGTTCTTTGAATCTCTGTCTGGAAGACCACACAGGAGATTTAAAGTTAGGCACTGTGAAAAATTGTTCCCATCTTCCTGCCCTTCTTCACTCAACAGATATCCAGAGTGCCTAAGTACCTGACTAACACAGATCACTGGGAAGCAGTTGCTTAAGCCTCTGTCTATATGAATAACAAATAAACAAATAAAAAATTCATTAAACATCCCCATAATGAATGTCCTGCTATGGCACCATCCAAGAGACTCTTGATTAATTGAAAGTAAAACACTTCATGTTGAAATAACAGCTGGTTATGACACTTACCAGTATCAGCTGATAGTCTAGAGACATACACTTCATCAGGAAGCTTTCACTCCTACACATTATTTAAATAGAGGCTGTTTTTTTGCAAACTTGGTACCTCTAACCTGAAGTTTATTGCATTTGGCTAGTAGGGTTTTCCTAGTTAACAGTCAATGTTTTTCAAAGTGCAATACCTGTCTTATCAAAAGCTTTGCCCAGAAGAAAACATGAGGAATGGTGTGCATGCCATGCTATTGTGTGGTGTAAAGAGAATGCATGCAAGCGAAAGGACAAACAAATAATTCTGCTCACGAAATCTTTTCATTTCCATTTTAGCCAGGAATGCACTAAATAATGCATAATTCCTCAGCTACTCAAAAGGTCACCTTTTGGTCTATGAGCAGCTGCAGCAGCTGTGTTCTCCCAAGATCCTTCTGCGAGCACAGAACAAAGCGTGAGAACTGATGACAAGCTATGGGGATGCAGGTATGGGACAGGCTTCTGGAGGCCTCCCAGCAACTCCAGCTGAGAACCACTGCCAAGTTTCCTTTCTCTCATTTTTTACTTCAATCCCAAATAGCCTTCTTCTTTCCCTCCCCTTCCTAAGTAAATTAGTCATATGGAAATTTTGAGAAAATAAACAGCCAACTCAGATTTTGACACCAGGCAGGGACAAGTATCCATGGAGATTAGGGACCTCCTATTCATCATTGATTTCCCATCACATTCGACAGGAAGGCACAACAAAGAGATTAAAATAACCCCCCAGGAAGGCACTCTGTGAGGCCAAGTTCAGCTTAAAGGCTGCTGAATCTCTTATTCCCAAACTATAATGCAAGCGAGTTGATTCTGTGACAAAAATACATATTCAGTAGAAGCATCTGACCCACAGCTGGTCTAGGTATCTCTCTGATATTTGAGATTTTCATCCAGTAGATCTGGGTGAAAGAAATAGGTGGCTTCCTAGATATTATCTCGTTACCAGGAGCCCAGACATGAGTTCTGCAGCCAGGAATCCACTCAGCTTTCTAGACCAGAGTGTCAGTTATAACACATGGACCTTAGTTTGGAGGGAAGGAATGTGAAGGGGAAAGAAAATCACCCTGGCTTATGGTCTAGTTCAGAATCTGTCCCCCTAACATATAGGTCAGAGCAGTATAGAGAAGATGTCCTGACCAGACCTGGCTTTGGCAGGATGGTGGGTGAAGCAATGTGCTGTTCTTGTAGGATTTCCTTGGTGATCTTTTCCACAGACCTAATCCTGTTCCATTTTCTGAATACCTAAACCAAAATTGCCTACAACCAGAATAGATTTTGTTTCAAATTAAATCAAACAAGCAAGGAGAGAAATAACAACTACACGAGAGAAAAACAAGTGTGTAACTCACTCTAAGGGCCATCTTGCCATCATGCATAGCAATCCCTCTCAGACAACAGCCTGGGGAACACTATTTTTAAAGATCCAGCACATGATAACAGAATCATAGTAGACATTCATCTAACCATATGCACCACTTATATCTTTCCTTACCCAGAAAAACACGTGAACCTTAAAAAGAGATGGGGGGAAAAACTAATGTGCAAGCACTGAATTAAACATAATACAAAAAACTTTGAGTGCATATGTATTCCTTAGCCCACCCAGATGTGCTTTCATCTCCTCCAGTCACTCACACATGAAGACTGCAGCAGACCTCCATGAAAACCCCCTGAGCTCTGGGATTCCTGTCTCTGTTCCAGGGTGATGTAGGATTCATTAACTCCAGCTGCCACTGTTAGCTTTTCCCCGCTGCTATGGTCCAGTGTCACTGCCAGCCAGCACAAAATCCTGCCCAGAAGCACATGCCATGTGGTAAGGCTCTGCACTTCAGCAGGCTGCCAGGCTTGGAGTCACAGTGGGCACAGCAAGGTGGCAGATAGCAAAGGACAGAAAACAGGCCACCCTATGGTGGGCCCATAGGGTTATTGAAATGAATTGGCAAACAAATTTGAAAATTTGCAGTTTAAAAAATGAAAAACAGAGTATTGCAGAGTAACCAGTTTTGCCATAAAATGGTCTTTACAACATTCTGGAGGTGATGGCAGTGAAAGCCAGAGAGGCTCTGCAGACACGATCAAACTTAAACCTCTTGCTTGCTCATGTGCCCCTCTGCCACTGGCACCTGAGGGCCCTGAACAGCATGTACCGCAATTCAGGAGAAAGCCCCATACACTTCTGACAGCAGCCATCTTGCCCTCAGGTACAGGTGATTGCTGGAATTCAGTCTGCGTCAACATTACAGTGTATGCTGGGCCCATCCTTCAGGAGGTACTCCAAATGGGGCCAGGATACAGCTGGCATTACTTAGCATGTCTAGCCAAGACCAAGTCTGCACTGGCCTGCGTGAAAGAAAATGAGGAAAAGCAAGTCTGTTATCAGTAGACTTAAGATTGTTCAGTAGGAGCATGCACCTCCTTGGCAAAACACCTATGAGCCTGAAGAGGATAAAATGCTAAAGACAGACCAATCACACACCATTTATTTAAAATGTGTGATCCCAGAAAAACTGAGGGATGTTTCTAGCTCAAAACCCAAGCCAGAAAATTATGGCAGCCTGCTTGCTGGCTGACAATCCAGGGTTTAGTAGGGGACCAACAAACAGCTGAACAAGTGCTCTTCCTAATGCCATGAGAAGCAGGGATGGAAACATACAGCCTTTGTACTCCAGACCTAACCTTGTCTTCCTGTGCTCAAAAGCCATGTGTTTTTGGGCTTCTCTAACATGATTTAGGAGTCTTTCACGCATCCTGAATTTGCCAAAGATCTTGGCATCACTACCACTAAGTCATGTCCTGTCTTTGGGCTGCCTCTAAATAAGCCAGCCTCTCTCCACTGATCATACGGGCATCCTGGTAAGAGGAGTCTTCCAGTGCAGACTCCTGCACAAGTTGCTTAAAGTCAAGCAGTTTCAATATTGCTACTGCCCACCATTCTTCCATCCTTGTTCTTCCCTTCCCAGCTAATGAGACAATTCTCTTTGGCAAAGCAAAATGCACCCAACACATAAAAACAACTGCCAGACTTGAGTAAGAATGCGTCTGTGCTTCCAAATCAGTGTGAGCAAACTAGCCATTTCCCAGCTTCACGCTGAAGCAAGACCAAGAGAGCACCAGTGACCTCCATCCCATCTCCAGGCCACCACAGTCAGGAGAGCCCAGCCCAGCAGCTGGACTGGAGTCACCCAGTGCTGCAGCGAGCACTGCACTGCGCATGGTATCTGCTGGCCTATTAAAGTACAACCATGGTCATTTTTTTCTCTTGCACATATTTGCAGACCTGTCCCCTTTGACATATGTATTTAACAGGCTGCAAACCAGTTAACATGTGTGCACACTCATAGGTACACACAGAGAACTGATTACATACAGCTTTCCTTACAGTTCTGATGATCTGGATAATTTATTCAGGTTGGAAAAGTGTGAGTGTTTTTCCATTTCCTCTGCAGAAAGGGAGCAATGTGATTGTTGCTGTGGTGATCCTTCCCTTAATACTTTTAGCCATGACCTGGCTTAAAGTCATAACTAGCTCTGGAAAGTGTCATTTTATTAAGGCATAATATTAAAACATTGGTGAATAGACTTTGATTTTTCACACTGAATAATATAAATATCTATTTCTTGAAATTCACATTTACAGTTGAAAATACATAGATATTCCTTTATCATAAACAGGGCTTCTTTTGGCCTCTATTTTGTAACCCTTATTCTCCTTCATCTACTTGGGATGCACAGTCAGAACCTCTGCTTATCTGGGTTACGTTTTCAGGAGGGTACATACTTACTCAGAAACATCAATGCTGACATTAAAAGTAGTTGCATGTGTAATCCCCCAGCCATAGGGTTTAAAAAGGCTACCTCCTTTCTTGTTAGCGAGGTTAATGACTGCTCTGCAGAAGGGGAGCAAGGCAATTTCATTTTTTTTTCCTTCATTCCTGAGGTTGCAGAGCCAGCATTCCTCTCTCTGCAGAGAGGACAGCAAATGTCAGCTCCATACCTTCATTTATACCTTGATCAATGAAGCTGTTGGCAGAGAAAACTGTTATGCACAGTAAGAAAAGAAGTACAAAACTTCTCCTGCTGATGGAAATGGCTGATGGCAAGTTATTCCCATTTGTAGCCTGGGCTGTAGACATATCCTTGTATGGCTCTACCAAAGTAAGGGTGGAAGCACCACCACCTCCCCCCAAACCTATAGCTCTGCCATTGCATGGCAGTAGTGCACAGCACAGAAGGAGGTGCTGATGGGGGGTGAATGTCCAGCCCTCAAGCATCCTGCGCTCCTGTCCGTCCTTTCCCTTCACAATGAATAGCAAACTGGAGCATCCTGGGAATAGTTGTATTTTTAAAGTTGCAAAACTAGAGTTGCAAAACTACTTTCATTAATCTGCTTCACATTGTTTGCTCCCATGGGGTTAATCACAGAAAAGGATACCATACAGTATAGATGAAAATAAACTAAACTGGGCCAATGGAAAGCTGTCCTCTCATTTAGTCATGATTTTCTGAAAATTACTGTTTGAGTTGAAATTTTGTTTGCCTAGTTGAAAATCCAAGATTAATCATTCTGGAAAGTTGACAATTCTGTTTCTCCATTTTGTATCTCCTACAGGTGTTTTCCAGCATTTAAAACAATTTCCAGATTATTATTGTTTAAGGTGGGAATGAACAAGAGGCTTGCTTACTTTGCATTCAGGCAAATAAAGAGTGACATTCCAAACGGTTTTAGAATTTCCATTATTGCGACCCAATATGTTTGTGTATCTGAATAAACCAGATTCAGATACTTGTTATTGAGATGCACTAGCAGAAGCTACAACGAAACTTCTTTTACAATGGGATTGCAAATATAGGTGATATGAAACTATATATTTTCTTCATTTTAATAAGAAAAACTCCTAGAATCATAAGCAGACAAACTGCTTAACAGATGTGTATGTATTTGTTTACACACAGACACACACAAAATTACTATGAACTGCATTAAACATGATGACAGAATACCATGGCATGAATGTGCCTGTGTCTTTTGTTTCTCATTGCTTCTCTAGAAATGTCAAGATTTTTAAGATTTCATCTGCAAGTTTTCAGTAAGTGCTAGAAACTCACGCCTTCCAAAAAAGCAATATGATCCTCCATGGTCTTAACACTATCTGGATAGACATTGGTAGATTCAGCAGCCTGTTGATGCAGCAAACTACGTCAGAGGTGCAAGAAACCAACCTATGCCACACTGATGGAACTAGGACATGGCTTCCTACCATCCCTCTGATCCTTTCCCACCGTCAACAGCCTGGTGACGGCACTTGGACTCTGCCTTCCCACTGGTCCCTAGTGGCAATGCATCAGACATGGATGACATATGCATGTGGCTAGACTGCATGATATTTTGGGGATGCTGTGGATCCTACGCAGCAGCTGAACAGGGACGCTGTGCTTGTGCTCATCTGTGCGATGCCAGCAGGCCTCCCACAGCTGCAGCTAGCATGTCACCGCTCCACGCCAATTCCCTCACCAGGCTATGAATGGCACAATCCAGCTCGTGATCTTAATCATGCACTGGCATGGGGATGGCAGGATTTGACAACTGATTTGCTTTCATCTTGGCCCTTTCCATGCTCTGTCCTATACTGTGATGCTGCCACTACCAGAGTAATCTGTGGGCATGCATTTATGCATACTGTGTACATGTGTGTTCTTGCCTACGCTATGCTTTAGAAATGACAGAATTCTGCAAAGAAAAGAAGTGACAGCCCTGGGAGCTGGGAAAAAGCATGCAGGGTCAGCTGAGCCTCTTTTCTGTGTCATTTTAAAAGAGTCAGATTTCACTCCACAGACCCACTGTAATTTAAACCCAGTCCCATTGTAAGAGAAACAAAACCAAAGCAAAGCAGACTCTGTTGGATGGAGCCCAGCTTGCCTAGAACTACTTTGACACCTCTCATTAGCTGTAAATGCCAGGTTGCACTTCCCATGCTCAGCTGAAGGTGCTGGATTTTGGCTCACTTCCCTTAGCATGCACCAAGCCTGACCTAACTGCAGCTTCACGGGACCAGGATGAACCTTCAAAGTCCTGCTTTGCTGCGCTCAGCTCCATTTCCATGCAAACTCTCTGCATTAAGGCAACCTTCCAACACATACTCCAAGCAATTAGAAGATTTCCTACCTGCTGTAAGGAGCCTTATTGTGAGTGCATATCACAACATAGCTTTTTACGTGTTATTCCACACCTGGATTGCTGCCTTTGTTGCAGGGGGCTGAGCTACAGCCCCCATGGGAGCTGTGAACAGTGCATTTGCAAGCAGAATGTAGGTTTCTGTGCTATTTCTGAAGCTCTGCAATTCACTTCCTGCCTCGCACGCGGACTGGGGTTTTGCTTAGATGCAAAGCTCAGATTGAGCTGTCAGTCACAATATACTTCTCTTTTTCCCATTTTAGAAAAGGGATTTATATCTGTAAAGGATGCACTCAGCTGAAAACCCTGTAGCCTTAACTCCATTGGCTCTGGAGCCAAATATGTGACAGAATTAAGTCTGTGCTATAAAACAAGCCTAACTTATATCCAAATCCCAGCCTTGCTGAAGTATAAACAGTAGTCTCCTTCAGCTGTACTGGACTTGGAATGGAATCCTTGCAGAGCTTGATAAGAAGTTGTCCAGGTAAAAACAAACTGGTTTTTTAACAGTGTATTTCCTAGCAATTTCAGTGATTCCTGCTGACAGTTGAGTTTTAAGGACCAAATTTTCAGACAATAACTCATGACCCAATTCTGAAGTCAAGACTACAATTCACAAATAATTTTCCCCATACATCCCTCAGCAATTTTGGAGAGAAAGGATGCTAAAAGAAGGCCACAGTAAGCACAAAAGAGACAAAACCCGCTGGCCAGATATTCAAAGCAGATAGACTCAAGTTAGTAATAAATACAGATTTTCAGCAGCAGTTTTTGCAAACCCATAGAGGAGAGCTTAGCAGCTCCGAAGTCAAGGTAGGTAAGAAGCTGGAGATCTTTAACGAGTTACAGCCTTAACACAACACCACCTGCTCACCTCCACCCCATGTGAAATGAAGACAGAAGATAACTCATGGGTAAAACCACACTGAATGGCTTCAACTCTGACTGCATTCCTTTCTCCTTTCCCACTGCCAAAAGGTATTAAATGTTTATGCATCTTTAGTCAAATCAGTATCATAAAAGACAGAGAGAGCTCAATTTTATTGGAGGAAAATTAAAAAAAAAAAAGCAAGACCAGGATATTCACTGTCTCACCTTTCTCCAGAGCTTAATTTTGAATTAGCTTTGTGGCTTGGCTAATTAGCCTACACACTGATATTTTTAAATGTCGATTAATTTTTCCAGGTCCTTAGAACACAGGCTTAATTCTAGTAATTGCAGCTGCTCATTACTATAGCTTGTTAATGCTTATTTAATCTTTGAGGCCTCAACTTAAAGCCTCTATCTCTGGATACCTTTAAGGAGAAGTTAGACACATATCTGTCAGGGATGATGTTGATATAGTTGCACTTGCCTTCAGAAGGAAAGATGCTTTAACAATCTCTTAAGGTCCTCTTGAAGGCTAATTTCACATGATAGAGTCAAATCATAACACAACCTAATTGCACTATTTAATGAGAAAGTTACCCCATCCCAGTGGCTTCCCCCCGCCCTCCTGCTTCTCTTCTGTTTCTGTTTTAATAAATCCTTTCTCTTTAGCGTAGTTTGGCCATAAGAAAAGCAAGAAGCATATCTTCGCGAAACTACCCCTAGGCCAGATAGACAACTTTCAGGTGACAGATAGGGAACCACCAGCTCTATCTTTCTATTTTACCATCTGTTGTATATGACATAAAACTAGGATATTTGATACTGGGAGGAGAGGGGTAAAACAAAGTCTCTCACCAGGCTTTCACAGACACAGGCTCTGGGTCTCTCTGCCAGCAGAGCACTCAGCAGTACAAGTTTGATCTGGACTGGATCTGGGCAGAAGACAACATTTCTATCAAGTTAGTCGTAGTACCTGAGATACAGGTAATATCTGCTCTGGTGCAAAATTTGTCATTGCCATTTCCAACCTCAGACAGCTGTTGGACATTTGAAGCTGTCGTGGTTCAACCCCAGCCAGCAACTAAGCCCCACCCAGTGCTTGCTCACTCCCCCTGGGTGGGATGGGGGAGAGAATCAGAAGGGTAAAAGTGAGAAAATTCATGGGCTGAGATAAAGACATTTCAATAAGTAAAACAAAAGCTGCGCACATAAGCAAAGCAAAACAAGGCATTCATTCACTGCTCCGCATGGGCAGGCAGG
>VZTV01100085.1:0-16962 GCA_013400875.1 Anhinga rufa
GGTTGGACGGGGCTCTGAGGAGCTTAGTCCAGTTGAAGATGTCCCTGCTCATTGCAGGGGGGTTGGACTAGATGACCTCTAAAGGTCCCTTCCAACCCAAACCATTCTATGATTCTATGTGACCAAAATGTCCTTTTTCTGTCTCCTTTGGAGCTAGGATCTTCTCCAATGACTCTAACATTTCAAAAAAAAGTATTTTAGTCCCTCAGGTACTGGACAAAGTTATGCTATTCTGAGAATTTAATCAATATTGTATCGGACTATTAAATATCCACTGCATGAGAGACAGCCTTGTGTTCAGAGTACTCACCTGTGAAGTCAGGGATCTGGGAAATCCAACAAATATTTGAGTATTTTATACAGAAAGTGGAAGAATTTAAAGAGTAGAAAGAGAAAAAACACTTGCAGAATTTCTTAAGCTCCCTGGGGAAAGTGGCAGGCAGTAAGCCAGACTCCCGCTCTGAGCACAGCACTAGGGATGAGGTTTGAATTTGAGGCTAATGCTGCACCCAACCCCCTCCATCCCTCATTACCCTATGGGGTCTGCATCTCTACTTTCATTAAAATGACCCAAACCAAAATGAAGCAGCCTGGTTCAGGTCAAACAAAATGCTTCATTAAATCAAATGGATTTGTACTGATTTTTTTTTTAATGGCATCTTAGTTTTTGCAGGACTTTCCCCCCCTCCCCCATTTCATTTACTAAATCAAACCATCAATTGCTCACACAGCCATACTTTTGTTTCAGGTTTGCCAGCGCACTGCTTTCACTGTTACTGCTGAATAACTGTTTCACAGGGAAAGCCAGCAGTAGACTACATATTTATCCTTGTGATGCACAGGGGAAATGCTAAGGTTTCTGCTACAGGATGCACGCAGGCTAGGGGGATGGAAAGACAAAACAGGACTTCAGTTGGTTACGTGTCCAGTTTTCCCCTGGGGTCTCAGATGCTGCCTCTCAAATATTCTACACTGTGAATGGGCCTCAAATGTTTCTCTTTCTTCAGTGACTGTGTGACAGATGAGGAGTGCCAGAAGAAAAGTCTTACGGTAGATGTGCTCTCCATTTTTACATGTTTCAATGCCTGCAAAAATAGAGAGCCCAGGATTAAAATGCTCCCATAACTACGGACACTTATTTTGTTACCATGATCATGTTTCTTAAGGAATCATGTACCAAGATTGATGTTAAAAAGGAATTAAGATTGCAAGGTTAAACACTAGGAATTTAGGAAACATCAGCATAAAATTTCTTTGGGAAATCTGCAGCCATCTTCTCTGCCTGCATAGTATTACAGTATTTATTTACATTATATAAAAATAAGCTAAATAAAGTAGAATCTGTGATTCTAACTCTTGCTTAATTTTGTATATTTTTACAAAACAAGGAGGAGCAGAAATTCCCTCCTGTCGCATGGTGTCTTGCACAGTTTACCAGCTGAGCGAAGCTGTGTGTATTAGAGAGAGGAGGTAGGAATCTGCTGCTGACCTCCCCACAGGAGGAGCCCAGGCGCTGGAAGGAGAGGAGCCCCAGATTTCACCCCAGGTTTTACATTGGGACCACGGTGTGGGGAGCTGGGCAGCCGGGTTGTACTCCAGCTGTGGTAGAGATGATCTGTTTCACCCCGCTGTATTTGAGCAGCACCCATGGCAGAGTGGCCTGTGGCGGGCTCTGGGGTGATCACAGAGGATGTCCTGCTTAACCTTGGCAGCCCCACCTATGCTTATGGCAAATTTGGAGCTTTGGGGGAATTTAGCTCCTAAATTCTGCCAGAGTGAACGGTGGTTTTCAGACCCATCCAGACTTCATCAACTGTGGGTGTTTTTTTAGTGTCAGCATAGGGCAACCCCCTTTCCAAACTTCTTCTTGGAACCCTTCTTCCAAAGGGTCTTCTCCAGGATAGGAGAGTGCTAAAGCTCCAAAGTGAAATATTTTAATATGGGGGAGGAAAAGTTCCTTAGTCTCTTTTTAAACATTATGTTTTAGGTGGAAGTTTCCAAAGGAAATCAACCTGAGAGAGATACCAAGGATAGAAAGATTCAAGCTGGGTGAAAGAGTTGGACAAAGACATCAGCAACTGAAAATAAGGCCTTGAAACAGCAAATCTGAGGATATTTTTAAGTGCATCTGTTGCTACCTGTGCTGCCTGTCAAAACAAGTCTGTTTCATCCCCCCTGTGTTCCTGACAAGTTGTGTGAGGTGTTCATGGAGCAGTCTTGCAGTCAGAGGGAAATGCAGCCGCTTGTGAGATGGTCACAGCACTGGGCACTGCAACATCTCAGATCGGGAAGGAAGATGAGTCTATCTTTAGAGTAAATTTTATGAGTCTATCTTTAGAGTAAATTTTAAGTAAGTAGAAGTTAAATATTTAACTGTAATGTAGTTGGGATTCCAGCCTCTGTAAAACAAATACAATCAACTTAAAACGCTGAAAGAGATTTTTACTTCTCTTTCAATATTTTGTTCAAAACTGTTAAAATGCAGTAGAAAAAATAATTCAAACTTCTAGAAATCTTTATTGTAAGAAAGAAGACTCTCATAACAGCTGTTGCTGAGACAACACTTTTGACTTATCACATTTTTGAGACAATTAACCTAAATATTCAGACTGTATATATGTCTCCAGGCAAATACTTAATCATCTGCTTTTTTGTTGTTGCTGTAAGAGTAGTTATTTATGGTAATTTGCCAGTGATGAGTGGAAAGCAATGCTTCTAATCTTCATCTTCCTTCACTGTTCTGCTGAGCATGCTGAACTGTGGATAGCACACTGTGGTATAATAATCATATGAAGGGATTTATGGTCACTGTTCTCACTGATGCTAATGGAGATAGTCATAGAATCATAGAATTAAAGATCATCTTAAAGAACATATAGTTTCAACCTCCCCTCTCCCCCACTCCCCCACCATGGTCAGGGACACCTTCCACTAGACCAGGTTGCTCAAATGTACATTCATAAATCCTGCAAGCTTCCTGATGATAGCATGCTTGCTAACTAGCAGATCTAGCTAGAAAATACTGAGAAATATACAAGTATCATCATAATTTGCTTCAGGCTTGAGGTTCCCTGGAGAAACCATGTGAGCTGAAGATGCTTTGGTAAGTATAACCAAATTATGGAGTACATATGGCAAGTGGTTTCTGTGCACAGTTCAAATTCCACAAGATCAGCCCTCTCCAATGAAAGGCTAAAATCCCAACCTGACACCCTATTCCAAAGGCATTCTTTGTGAGACAGACAATGGAAGAGCAATGGGGACAGTCAGATCTCCCTGGCAGCTGGGCCAGCAACTACCAGGAGGTTATAGCAAATCCTTGCCATGAGCTCACCCATATGTAAACTCATGCACACCTTTCCATACATTGCCAAAGGTGCTCACAGGAGGTATTATGGTTTTAGCTGGGATAGAGTTAATTTTCTTCACTGTAGCTGGTGTAGTGCTGTGTTTTGGACAGTATGAGAATAATACTGATAACACACTGATGTTTTAGTTGTTGCTAGGTAGTGCTGAACTAGTCAAGGACTTTTCCAGCCTCCCATGCTCTGCCGGGTGCACAAGAAGCCGGGAGGGGAGGGGGCACAACCAAGATTGCTGATCCAAACTGACCAAAGGGATATTCCATATCATATGATGTCATGCACAGTATGTTAACTGGGGGGGGTTGGCTGGGGGAGGCAGCAATTGCGGCTCAGGAACCGGCAGTGTCGGTCAGCGGGTGGTGAGCGGTTGCATCACTTGTGGGTTTTTGGGTTTGTTTTTTTTCTTCTTTTGGGCTTCATTTCTCTCCCTTGTTGTTTTTCTTTTTATTGTATTATCATTATTATTATTGTTATCATAATCATTGGTATTATCACTACCATTATTACTATTACTATTTTATTTTAATTAGTAAACTGTTCTTGTCTCAACCCATGAGTTTTCTTGCTTTTGCTCTCCCAATTCTCTCCCCCATCCCACAGGGGTGGGGGGAGTGAGCGAGGGGCTCCGTGGTGCTTAGTTGCTGACTGGGGCTAAACCACAACAGGAGGTAAGGATTGAATGCTAATCTCAATAGTGATTTGAGTGATTGCCCTTGCAACCCAAAGAAGGTTAAAAAAGGGATGAAGACAGGCTAGACAGCCCCAGGTGCAAGCAAAGCACTGATGCCCTGCAGCTCTCAGGCCTTGACCCTGAGCTCCCAGGGCTGAAAAGAGATCTAATAGCATCAGATCTATTGCACACAGGTTGTATAGTTAACTTCACAAGTTCATAGACATACTGGAGGGAAGGGACTGCAGGACGTCTCCACTCCAGCCTCCCACTCAAAGGGGTGCTATCAACAACACTAGATCAAGTCAACTGCGGCTTTGTTGCTTTGTCTGGCCAAGACTGGTAAACCTCCAAAGATGGGGATTCCCAGTCTTCCGGTATCTGGTTCTGGTTTTGCACTACCCTCCAGGTGGACAAGTTTTTCCTAATGCTCAGCCTGAACTTGCCAAGCTACAATCTGTGGCCTTATAACTTGTTAGGCATCTGCCACTACCAAGAAGAGTTTGTCCATCCTCTTTGCAGCTGTCCCTTCAAGTAGTTTTAGGCTGCTATTAGATCCCCCTCCTAGCCTCTCCTCTACCAGGCAAAGCAAGCCCAAAGTCCGCAACCTTTCTTTGTAGGCCATGAGCTCTAGCTCCCTTGACCATCTTGGTAGCACTCAAATGGACCATCGGCAGTTTTGCAATATCCTTCTTTAACAGGGGGCCCAAAAAAATTTTGACAACTTTTTGTTGTCAAAAAGTGCAACAAATCTAATCCACTGGTTTTACTGCAGAGGATTTACTGACACCCTGGACTCCGGTATGAGTGCTTATGCAACACAAAATGTGATTTTATTGTGTTTGTGATGTAGAAGCACTCTGTGCATGTGGATGTCAATTGTGCATGGAAGCAGATACTGCTTAGGGCCTTTTAGGTTAGGATGGTCCTGAAGCAGTCTCAGCAGGTGCCTGAGGCTCTAGAGTGTACTGGAGAAAAAGGCATTAAGTGTAGTTTACAACTGACATACATGAGCTGGCTGCATTACTGTGGAACCCATGGATTAGCAAAAGTTTTAAGATTGACTTTTCTTCAAGAAGATAAGCAGACCAACAAATATCTTTCATTCAGTCATTAAACAGTATCTTTATAACAATCCTTTTAAAAGGCTGTAAGCTTTATGCGACTAAGCCTGATTAACTTCTTAAATATATAGGGGGTTTTGTGCTATATGTTATAACAAAAAAATGTGATCCAGAGTTGTCTTTGGAAAGAAAATAATTCTGCTGCAACTGCAAAGAGGGCTGAAAAGAATAGTTTTAAATGTATGTATTAATTAGCATTTCTATATCACTCATCCTTGAACATCCAAACCTTTGGAGCCTTGAAATGATTTGCTAGAACTTGGACAGATGTGATAAGAAGAAGTAGGTATTTTCATCATTTGGTCCCGAGGCCAAGTTCTTCAGTGCTGCTGAAAATGCAGTTTTCCTGGCACAAATAAATAAATTTACTTTGAACAAAATTAGGATTTTTTGGCGTACTGCAGCTGGCAGCTTTCAGCAACTTTACATCTGAGGAAAAAAACTGAAATGGGAAAGGAAAACTGAGGCATCTGACACCATGTGCGGCCTTTGCTTATGGGCTTCATTTGGAGGATGCTGGACTTCTCCCCCAGCTCCATTGCACAGTCCATGTGTTATTCATACTGAACTTATTTGTTAAGGCCAGATGTGACTAGGGGCAGCTCTGTAATTTTCCAGCGGCCCACTTGCACATATCCATCTCTCCACCTGCCAAGACATTACCATGGGATACAAAAAGCAGTCATGCACTACACTGTGATTCACGGGTTTTGGGTAGTTCTGTCGTCTCTGTGGCATATGATAATTTCTTCATGATGCAAACTGTGGCCAGTGCATGTATGTGCACTGCAGATAACTTTTGGAATTAATTTCAAGTAAGCTAGAAGTCTGAGAGTTGGCGGATCTAAAGTTCATTATATGAACTCCCTTTGCAGTCATGGGACAGGAATAGGCACCTTTGGAGGGTGACTCACCCTCCCTGTTTTGTAGGCTTGTGCCTGTTCCTTCTGACTGACTCCCGCGGGAGCATCACTAGCTCTCTAAGGCTGACAGCTGAGCGACATGGCTCAAGTTAGGTCCACTGGACCTCACTTCTGGGGATTAAAGTGAAATACCATTCTCTTACAGTTCGGTACTCTGTCAGGGGTAAAAAGTCTTGGCTGTTTCTTTAGATATCTTTTCACAAAGTGGTCTGGATTTTTCCCTTATTCCTCCCACATCCAGGCACAGGCTTAGTTTTGACAGGTTAGAGACCAGAGCCAAACAATTGCGGGTGACAATCAACAGGGATTATTGTTGATGGTACAGTCATAAAACTGTATCACAAGGAAGAAAAAATAGAGGCTGTAGACATTAAAATCAGTGTTTATGAAATGTTTGCCAGAAAATAATTTATTAGACAAGTAACATTGGTCCAGTTTTCCTGATAATTCTTTGTTTATATCATCTAGCATTCCTTCACTTATGGCTGTGATATATCACTTATTTCTCTAGGACTGTTCCAGAAAATAAGAAGGCCATATTAAGTCCTAACAGGACCTCTGGGGACACAGAACACTGTCTAAATACTTTGAATTAATTCACCTTTAAAAACATAAAATAAATCATGAACTAATCAGATTCCTCATTGAAACTCAGCTGTAAACCATATGTATTTTAAATCCAGTTTCTCAAAATGTCTTCCTTATTACACCAACCTTTTCCAACGATTCTTTTCTAGTCTTAGAGATGCAGCAACAAATCAAGCACAGTAATTGTATTTCTAAAATGCTTTTAAAAATTCCTTAGAATGTTAAAACTATAAGCATACATTGTCACACATGTTTTATTACCTGTGCATATTTGCAACAGGCAAAATGATACAGCTACAGAATATTAATAAGAGAAGAAAAAACCCTTTATATCATTCACACACCTGGAGAACCAATTTTTCTTTCACGGATGATGTCATCTTTCTAGTACAAAGTGGTGTGGAGGGCCAAGGCATAATGTAATAACTCATCTTGTAGTCTTTATAATTTTTCAGTGGTCTGTTTTGTAAGAGTTGTAATTGTTTTTACTGTACATATGCCTGAAACAGATGCAAACCCACATTTTAGGCAAGAAAATCAGCAAAAACTCTTGGAATTTCACAGGTTTCAGGTGGAAGCATTTGAGCCACTGTGCCTGTCTCAGTTTGCCTGGGCAGCAACAGTCGCAGTCACTTTGGCAGGGCTTCAGGTGCAAGTGTGTCACTCTGTGCATGCCCCAGTGAGTAGGACTAAGTATGTGGAGGTGTAACACACTGTTCAGTGAAGATATAGTATGAGAATACAGAAGGTGTGGGGCCTCTAGAAGGTAACATGATTATTAAAAAAGAAATGCCCCATCCATCATGCCTGCTGTCTGCACCCCTAAATCCACCAGCATACATCTTCGTGCAAAAAGATAATAAAGCCTTCTAACAAAAAATGTGTATGGCTCAACAGAAACAGTAAGAAGGCTATGAAAGGGAAAAGACTAGAATTTACAGCATGCAAAGATTACCCAAATGAGGGAACAAGGGAACAGAGCACCCATAAAACATAGCAGGTCAAATGTAAACAGAAAAGTAAGAGAGCTACAGAAGAATTGAAGTATGCCTTGCAAAGGAGGGTAACAAAAGGCTGTTTAAGTAGCCCAGAAGCAGGAATACAGTAAGGAAACTGGTAGGACCACTTGATGGCCAACTTGTAAAAGGGACACTCACAGATGATGAAGTCAGAGTAGCAAAGATCAGTGAATTCTTTGCATCAGTCTTCACCATGGAAGACCGTGGTCAGATTCTTTCACAAATAGGTTAGAAGAGCTACATCAGGTTGAGATGAAGATGCAGGGTACAGCAGTCTAAACAAGAAAGCTACATGCTAACAAATCATGAGCACTGGATAGCATTGATTTGGGAATGCTGAAGAGCTTCTGTACAAAATTAGGGGGGCTGTGGGCAAAGGTGTGTGAGTTGTCATTACAAATAGCTGCTGTGCCAGAGACCTTGTGGATTTCCAGTGAAACTTCTGTCCACAAAAAGGCTCCAGAAAGTGGACTATCAGTCAGTGACTCAGACTTCCAGCCCTGGTAAGATGGCAAACTCTAATGCAGAACAGGACTGTTGAACAAATGAGTTAGCATGATCTCTTGGGAGAAACTTGGAAACTTGGGAGTCTCTGTGAAGAGGTGAATACCTGATGGTGTTCTGGAAGGGTGGTAGGAAGCATGTGGATAAAGGGTGTGCTCATACTTCGCTATACCAAATGTGGATTTGCAAAAAGCTTCTGATTAAGTTCCACACCAAAGATTGTGAAAGAAGTTATGTTGCTATGGGACTGGAGAAAGGTCCTTTTTTGGACTGAAAACTGGTTGAAGGACTGGAATCAAACTGTAAGTCTTAATGCCCACTTTCCATGATGGAGAAGAATCAGCAATAGGGTCCTCCAGGAATTACTGCTGGGACAGGTTTTATTCTGCATCTTCACCTGTGACTTAGTGAAATAAATGTGCAGTGAAATGTCCAAGTTTGCAGATGATATTAAAGTCTTTTGAGTGAAATGAAAAGTCGATGGTGAAAAATTCTAAAAAGACCTCACAAAACTGGGTTAACTAAGCGATGGCAGAAGAGCTTTGGTATACATAAATTTGAGGTAACATACCTAAGGAGAAATAATTGAAACATACATGTACAATGCTGGACTTGGAAATGGTGTTTACAAGGTGGGCAAGAGAACTTGGGAGTCCTCATAGGCAGTTCTCCACAATCATTGGCTCAGTGTTTAGTGGCACCCAAAAAAGCCCAACAAATTGGAAGGCTACTACTATTCTCGAAGTACTACTACTTCTCAGGAAGAGTATTGAGAAAAAGACACCATTTTACTACTATGGAAAACCTTGGTGCATCCACATTGTGAAAAACACCTGCATTTCTGATCTCTGCATCTGAAGAAGGACATTATAGAGTTAGAAGTACAAGGAAGTGCAATTAAAACAGTCAAGAGAGCAAGAGAGACCAAAAGATTTGGACTGTTCAATCTGAAGAGAACAGTTAAGGTACAGTATCATAAAGGCAGTGGACAAGAATAATTTGTTAGTCAAATTCCGTAAGTATTGTGGCGGCTCATTGAAACTAACAGGAAATTGGCTTTAAAGAGATCTTGGTTTAGATTTGAAATATCAAGATTTTTCAAAACAGGAAGTATTTCTTTACAAGTTGGTAGTAATTTTTTTTTTTACTTTATTGCCCCAGGAGATTGTGGAGCTACTTAACCTGAGCATATTCAAATAGGAATTAGGCAGATTTACAGATAAGAGGCACAAAATAAGTACTAAAGGGAAAAGACAGGCATGTACCCTTTGATATCCCTCATCCAGATTAGGGACTGATAGCAGATGATGGGGAAGTATGATGGGAAAGCACCACAGAAAGTGGCCAGGTTTCTGTGCTCTTGAAGTAGCTTCTATTGCCATTGTTGTGGCCAGGTACTGCTCTTACCTATGTCCCTGTATAAAATGCAGGTATTTTTATTTATTAAGATTTATTCTTACTATAAAACTCGTAGCAATGTTTATCATACCTAGAAAAAGCCAAAGTTCTGAAAAAGAAATACTGTTTGTTAGCAATATCTATGTTTCTAATCTCACCCAGGAGCTGAGGGTTATGTGGTGGAGAGTTTATTTCTTAATGAAAGGAGGCATGCCAACCACATATAAATTAGCACAAGCCAAAAAAGGGGGAAACCTGGGGCAAATATAACTGTTCCTCAGGTACAAGTCTGAGACCTGAAGCCCACGGTGAAAATGAGAATGCAGGCTGCATGCTAGCATCATAACACATCAGCTGTGATTACAGCCGTCCTGCAGCCGGTGGAGCAAAATATCCTTCAATGTTTTGTGCTGAACAAAACATTTCTTTACTAGGACTTTGTACTGACAAGAAAATGAAACCCAACCAAAGAGGAGGTTTGGCTTTGACCCTCCTGTGTCCATTCCTTCCCTGGCCGGGCTTCATCTCTGATGGGTCCTGTGGAGCCCATGCCCTGCTGTGCTCCGTCCTGGTACTCCCAGGCACCCACTGGGGTAGAGCACTTCCGAGCAGCCCATGGGAGTACCTGTGAAGATCAGGCTTGTGACTGGAAAGCATCTTGTACAAGTGAAAGCCAGAGAAATTGGTCTCACCACCTGGACCTCTGCTGTGGGCTGTGAGCTGGCAGCTCCTGCATTAGCCACCTGTCTGCCCTGCTCCCCCCTGCCCCCCCCGCCCCATCCACCTCAATAGACACTCTTCAAGGCATGATTTGTCTTCATCTGCACAAATCCCAAAGCTGATCTGGCACCTATCTCCCACAAATTTACTTGCTAGATGTTTTAAATTTTGTGGTTAGTACTTGCTTCTGCCATTAGGTATGTTTGAAAATCTTGCCTTAAAACACGTTTTGAAGTTAAGGTTTTTTCCGTTTGTTGTTCCCACAGGATTTGTCCCATCCCAGGTGTTCTCTGATTTCCACTGGAAGAGGGATTAATTCTTGGACTAATCACTGGACGCTATCACTTGATGTAATGGTGTTGAGAACCAGATGTTATCTGCACACACTTATGCACTTTCAATGCTGCATGTGTAGCATTAATGCATGAAAGTTGATCATATAGATATTTCCCAGCCTCAACATGGACTGTGTCATTCAGCTGTGCTGGAAACCTCTAATTATTGGTATGAAATGATTTTCATATAGAGAAAAATGCAGGCACTAGTGGCTTGATCTGAATGTCTGTGCGTGTCTTTCTGTGTGTGAGGCTATTCATTGCTACACATATACATTTGCTGGGCAAAATGGGGTCACATGGAATTACAGTAGATAAACATGTGCCTTTGAATATGCTGATTTTAATTATATGTTATAGTTTCCTTTTTTTCTTTCATATCTTGATCTGAGGCTTATTAAATTGCTATTAGAAAACACTACATTGCAAACATTATTTTTATGGCCCTGTGCCCAAGATGCTTTAATGATGAAGAAGGAGAAAGAAAATGACATTAAGGCATTCTGTTAAAATGAGCTGCTTATTTGTTATAAACCTCTGTTGGGAGACCTGGTAAATATACCTAGAAAACCACTAGGAACTCAGAAAATGTTGGAATGTGTTTGTCCTCATAGAAGACACCCTTCTTGTCTAGAAGACTCCTAAAATCTTGACAGAACAGAAAGCTGTGCTTGACAGTTCCTGTTTTGGGGGTCAAGAGAGCTGGAAATGGTTTGCTGGGTTAGAAGGTGCAGCACGAAGAAGGTGCAGAATGTAAAGCCTAGCTTATCTTCACTGCAACAGAGGCCATTTGTAAAATCACACTATCAGCACCAGCATACAAACAACTTAGAGGAGTTTCAGATACTCTGGGGAAAAAAATCCACCTTTAATTCATGTTCAGGAGTTGCTCCACTGCTGATGTAAAAGATGGAGTTTGTTGTCTTTGGGAAGGAAACTATGATGAAGGGCCTTGTCTTCATCTTCACATGGACTTTATGAGAGCCTGCTGATTCTTGCAGATGCTCCAGAAATGCTGACTGAAGAAGACCTCTGTACCCTGCTTGTCTCTGTATCATTTCTGAGCAACTCATGGGAACTATGGCTCAGAGGACCATGCTGAGTCCCTGATGGTTCAGCTTCTCTTCTTAAATATCTGGAGGGAGACACTGTCTTTGGGTTGCTGAGGTGCTTGTGATGAATGTGTAGACTTGATCCAACCAGGCACTGAACACTCTGGATGGAGTCAGCAACGAACTGGTTCCTTTGACAAAATTATTCAAATGTTTAAAGCCACAGTCAAACCCCTTCCTGGACTAAGCCAATGTACCCTGCTTTGGGCATCCCCCCACCCAAAGATCTTACATGAAATATCAGTACCCCTAACAAGTATGGTGTTTTCGCTGGTCCAGCATATATGGGAGGAGATTTTGTAGGAGATTGGGGGTGAGGGATCTGGGGGATTGGGGCAGGGGTATCAGAGGGATGTGAATTTGTGAATTTTGGATCCTCCTAATCTTGAGGGGGGGAAAAATTGAGAGCTGTTCTCAAGAGAGATCAAGCTGCTGGGCTGTAATCACGTTAGCAGGGCACCCTCCACAGCCAGGAGCCCATGAGAAATTAGCTTGTCATTAGGGCACTCAGCAAAGGGGCAGGTCCCAGGGGCATAGGCCAGGTTTTTCTGATCACTTGTTACAGCCTATGCATCTTGCTTGAGCAGAAGGTACCAAAGTGCTCTCCTGGATCTCATTCTTCATCCTTTTGCATGACCAGGATGAGAAATGCAAGTCATCTTACGAATAGCTTTCATCTGGTCCTTTTCTGAGACCAGCAGTAGCCACAATTCTCATGGTACGCTGAAGTCCTCTGCCTATCAGCTGGGACATTTTCCTTTCATCATGAAAGTGCTAGTTAATGCTAGCTGTGAGAATTGCCTCTCTGAGAGCAGTGTGTCCTCAGTGAAAGGTATGCGCCAAGCTGGGGCAGGATCAGCCTCCATCAGCTTCCCTGAAATCTTCCAGTGGTAGGAGCTGGATGCTGCCCAAGAGGGCGTTTCCCAGCCCTCCCTTGACTTCTCTGCCAAGGAGGGGAATGCCACATCCCCTTCCAGGGTTGTGTCAACCCCCCACAAACTGCCATACATCTCACTTGAACTCCTTTCAGTCCTCTGTCCTAAAAGTTTAATAAAGGTAATGACAGTTGCCTGCCCCAGGCCTTCCCTGTAAGCCGGCAAAGAGTGCTCTGATCTTGTAAGTCGTGTTGTAAATTGCCTACATATTTCTCAGATTTTGTTTATTTGTTTCAGTTTTCCTCTGCAGCTCTCAGCTGGTGCTGGACAAGGGAGACCGGATCAAACCAGACCGACCACGGATTTGAGCCAGCATGGCAAACCTGGAACAATTTCTCTTTTTNAGTTAGCTTTTGAGCCAGCACCTCGCAGTCCCTTGTGACTATCACAGATATAAAAATCATGTGATGTTACTTGGTAACACTCAAATGTAAGTATTATACATGTCACAAGGACTGCACTGTATTAAATCAAAAGTAACAAATACTATATAAACACACAAAATTCAGGGGCATCTGCTATTAATTCAACAGAGTAAGGGTAATAGTGCTACTCATAAACTTGAAATTGTCTACATATCAAATAGGAATTGCTGACAACATAGCACTTACCATACAATCTGTAAAAGTGGGGAAAAATATGATTTGCTGGCCATTGATGAATCAAAGAAATTAAACCTATGGAGTAAAACCAAGACACAGTGAAGGCAGTCTGTCAGAATCAAACAAAACAGCATCCAAATTAACCCGGGCAAGAGCCAGACTCAGGCTATAGCCACAGATCAAAACATTCCTCTGCATATAAACATCCTGCCATGGGGGCTGATCAACATCTCACATTAGTAATACTATATTCCCCGAGAAGGGCTTTCAAGGCACACATCAGCACAAAAGATGTGAAGTTCAAAGCCAACAATAAGAAAACAATTAGAAACAGACATCTCCTACTCAAGGACTCCACCAAGAATGGCAAGCTTTTTTATTAGCACAATAATCCCTGCAGTGGCAAAGGAGAGCGGTCAGAGAAGACAGAGAGGAGACAAAATAGTCTGCAAAAATTAGAATAACAATATACTAGTGGACAATATTTTATACATGCAGACTGGGAAACAAAAGCCAGAGAAAGGATAACACACAATAAATAAATAAAAAGATTCAGACTTTAAACCCCCCAAATGGGCTTCAATTTATCTTACGTATTTTTATATTGTTCCTACCCCAACATTGGAACACTTTGAGGTCTTTAATGTAGTTACGAACATGAAAACTTTCTGATAAAGGGATTATCCCTATTTTACATGCAGGGAAATGAGATCTTACACAGGTATCCTGTGAGGAAGCAGTGAGTTGAATCTGTTCTTTTCAGCGTGAGGCCAGTCTTGGGCTGCACTTCCTTTCTTTACTGTACTTCTTCTCTAATCTCATACCATCATGCAGTATATATGTGTTTTAGTAGATAAAATGGATGTATAACGCTGTCCTACTCCATCAGGAAAACCTATTTCTGCTACTGTGTCTTTTAAAGTTTGTGTTATGAACCAGTCTGCATCTGCACTTATACTTCAGGAGCTTCTTTTCTCTACCCAGGCTTGCTTCAGCTCCCAGATTTTTACTGCAGCTGTCAGAGAAAATATCCCATAGTTACTGCAATGGTGCTAATCACAGTGTTAAAATAAACATTACTTTTTACATTAAAATAAAACTATGCCATGGCTGTGCTGCTGAATCATGTCCTCCAGTCTTCCCTCCCTGTGTTTTCTGACAACTGCTCCATCAAGGGGTTTACCTGCACCATCCCAGAATTGCCCCCACTACTGCTGTTGTGGTGGATACTTGAGGCCACTCTGGAATTAGCTTGTCTTTTCCAGTATTTACTGTTCTTGTGACTTTTTTGTTTCCTTCGCAAATGTAATCTAGGTGAATTGGCAATGAGGAACCACCAAGCACAGATGTTTACTTAGAGGTTTCCTGTGCAGTAATACAATCCAGGAAGAGACCTGAGGCCACTGAAGATGGCTTAATGACAGGTCAGACCTTCCTGGCCCCCAGAGAGTGGTTGCAGTGGGACACATTTGCCCAGTCTAAGCAGCAGCCCTGGGATCCCTGCTACTAGTGCTTTTGCTGAAATGCAGCATCCACAGCACTTCTTTTAGATAGGGAAGGCAATTACATGAGAAGGTTTATTCGAGGGTGATCAATCATCCTGAAACGTTCTGTGCCTTTCTTATCAGCACTTTGATGTGCTGTGTCATAAAAATGTTGGAGAACTTTGGCCAAGATCCAATAGCAGATTTTTACTCTTCAAAGCTATTTCTTCAGAAATATTAAACAAGAGGAAACCAAGCTAAAGGAGAAGATATTTATACCAGAGGAGTGAATCCCCACAGCATTTTCCCTGTGTGAGCACTGTCCATCACTGATGGCCAGGGTTACCTGCCACTCTCCTGTCCCACGCTCAACAGCCTGAGAGGAACGGAAAGAATGGGTGTGGGAGGACCACGCTGCCCTTCATTTCACACCATAAGCTTTTTCTTGATTTCATTTGAGAAAACATAAATCTCCCTAGAGTGGGCTGTCAGCATGAGCTAGTTTGGGGAGGGGAGTTATAGAGAGATTGCCTTGGGGTAAAATCAACCTCTCCCTCCTGATTTGCTCAAACCTTTGGCAGCTCTTAGGAACATAAACCAAGTAATTCTGTAACTGTGCCTTATTAAAAACAAGTTATAGAGAAAAAAAGAACAATTTTTAAAAGTGGAGAGGAGTGGTGATGAGTTCCAGACTTGGTCCTGAGCAGCAGGTGGTTAATGGGAACCTTCCGAGGAGCCGCACTCAGGAAGGTGCCTCAGGGACGGGCTCTGCAGTCATATCTGTTAGCAATAATTTCTCCAGCAATTCTCTGGGGTTGTGAAATAAATATAGGCTCCAATAAAATAGATGGTACTTTTATTTAATGATGACTGTGCTCAGAAAGAGCTTGCACTGTGTCAAGAGGTCCATAAGGTGAACAAAGAAAGTGAAATGTAACCTAAAGAATATTATGCAGCTATGAAACTACATTTGGATCAATTAAATGAATTAGGAGAGGAAAAAATCAGTGTGGGTCCTCTACTCTGGGATGGGACTGTGAGTGTGTTACTCTTAAGTCCTCCGAAGACAGGTGCCAAGCAAATTCCCATATGGGCATTTCCATCTTTCACTCACTGCCCTCAAAACGAAGCCCATTCAGTGAACTCACTCACTCTTAAGGCAAGATTTTTCCAGGGACCCTACATCCAAGAAAATCAGCCTGCTATAACTTCTAAGTACAAAGCACAGATGTCAGCTCAAGCTGCAGGTCTGGGTCCATTCCCAGGGTTACTTGAGATGCTGATTTCTGCACAGAGGTTGGGTGCTTCACCTGCTCTTCTGCAAATAGTGGCCTATGAAAGGAGCAGTGAATTTGGGATGTTGTGAATGAAGTATGTTTAGATAATAGTGCTACCCAGCATGATCCCCTTATGACACAAATGTTTAGACAGTCTGGTCTGCTAAAGGTTATTTCTGTTAAGAGGAAAAAATTATCCTATCATGACGTTTTAATGTTGAACCATTCTGTTTACTTTTTGAGACTAATGAAGCTCTGTTTCCCCAAATCAAATAGCAATTAACCATTTCTTTGCTCTGAGTTTCAAGCCTCTGCCAGTCAACCCTCAGCCTTTGACGTCTCCCTTTTAACTTGTTCTGAGACCTATAACCTTCCTCCTTTTTTTCACATTGATGTAAACATTCAGGAAAAATAGCCAGTGGCATTTCTTCATTAACATGTCATTTTGGTTTAGAGAGTTGTGCTATTGAAGCCACTTCTATTTCAGCTATTTGAGTTCATAATGGAGCATAACTTCCTTGATGGTATCATGATTGGATGTCAGCAGTTTATACCCCGTCCACCACAATGTTTCACTAGAAATGGCTGAAATAAGTATAATGAATTAGCCATAAATTTTGTCGTTAGGCAAGGTGAATGTGAAGGGACACTAATGCCAGAAGAAGCACTGTAGCAATCACAGAAGTCAATCACTCCATCACAAATGACAGCAATACCTGATTAAGCAAAACCAGTGAAATATTTTGGAATCTCCTCAAGACAAGCCCAATTCCAAGCTCCACTACCCACAGGCTTCTGAACAATAGATTTCAACTGGCATGAAGAGTCAAGTGTTACACATGGTCCTCTTTTCACAGAACAGAATGGGGTTGGAAGGGACCTCCAGAGATCATCTTGTCCAACCCC
>VZTV01100085.1:17556-30112 GCA_013400875.1 Anhinga rufa
CCACACTTCCTTAGCTTGGCTATGAAGATGTTATGGGAGACAGTATCAAATGCCTTGCTGAAGTCAAGGTAAACAACATCCACTGCTCTCTCTTTGTTGACTCAGCCAGTCACCCCATCATAGTCCAACCCCTACCATTCCGTGATTCTGTGATTCTGTCTTCAGTTGGAATAATGATTCTTTAAGAGAAGGCCCAATCTGTTTGTGTGTTGTGGGATTTTAAATGGACACCTTGAAGAAACTGCTATGAATTGCAGTGCCCCACCTAGCACTGGGGAGCAGCAGGTCTTCCAACTAGAACGCCACTGTGAGATACACTGCCTGGGACTAACAACATGTAGTGTGGCTCCTGGGGAGCTGCTGCAGACTGCCTGGAACTGTAACTCTGTATTTTGGCTGTAAGAGATGAAATATAAAATTCTCCTTTGCAAGGAAGCCCTTATAACTCAGGTCTGGTTTATTCATTTGATGCTAAACTGCTCTGAAGGATCAGTGCCTTAATGCTATGTAGAGCAGAGAAGGTCCGTGTGAAGGTCATGCCTGGTTCTCAAAGCTTTGTGATGGGGTTCATTGGGACCCACTAGTGACAGAGCTCACACGTGTTGCTGAAGCATTTGCATGACATGTGTCTACCAAGGGTGTCACAATCTCTGTGGGAGTGCTAACTGTTGGGCCAGCTATGTTCATATACTGTTGAAAATTTAAAAGCAGATCATGCCCAAGGCAAGTTTCACCCCTGAAACACGGCATCAGAAAGAGCCTTGAATTTGCAATAAACAAAGACAGCTGTTGACTAGAGAAGCTTGCAGTGTGCAGGCCTCTTCCAAACCTTTGGAGCAAGGTCTTTTCCACATTCCCACCAAGCTGCTCGCAAATGTTGGCACCTGTGCCCATGTGTATACTTGTGCAGCAGGTAGGAACACATGCTAGAGGCTACTTTTAGAGCAGTGCCACAAATATTCTTGAAGAAATGGTAAATAAGGGGATAGTAGAAGCCTGGAAAATGGAGACAGCAGAATAGTACCTGGGAGAGGATGCAGAAAGAACAACAGGGTCATTGACATGAAGAAAAAATTATTTAGAGACTAAAGCATGAAGATCAGAGGGAGTTAGAAAAAGAGAGTGTGAGTCTGCTATGGGAAGCAATGGGGAGCTGGGGAGGAGGGCACAGATAGGCTGAGTATCTTTGTAATGTGCAGTAGTAAAGAAAGCCCGGCTACATCTCCTAGTAAATTAAACAGGCCAGGGAACATCCCTGAGCACTACAACTTGACTGTCTGTACTAGCCCTAGCTGTTTATTGAGGGCAGTTTGCAAATGGCTACAGGTTTGGAGGCTAAGAGACCTACCTGTAGGTTACTCTGGGCCAGCTGGCCTTGCCTTCAGAGGACAGTCCTAGACACATGTCATTGACCAGTACAGTTACTGCCCTTTTGTATATGATTTTTAGATCATGTACCATCTCAGGAGGTCCTGGGCATGACTGAAGTACCTGTAGAGGAGTAAAGTGTTACCCTGCTTCATTAGACAGACGATGTAGAGTCTAGTCTCACAGCTTATGTGATGTGGTTTGGGTTGATCTTAGTAACAGGAGGCCAGGTTTCACAGAACAGCAACGAAGCCCTAGTCAGAGCATGCACAGCAGTTCTGGTCCTTGCTGCCTTTGCAGGCTTTTTGCTACTGAAGTAGCATCAAAATGATGCCACATTGGCTCAGGGATTTCTCCAAAGAAGAAGTCCTGCTCCAAAGGATCTTACTGTTTAGAATAGGTTGAAGAAGTCAAGTTGCAAAACAGAGGGACAAAGTCTGTAAGATGATGGATGAGGTAATCAAAACCTAGCATAAAGGTATGTTCAGAGAAATGAGGGCAGACTCGGAAGAACCCAGAGCCACTGAAGCATATGCAGAGGAACCATCAAATATGCTGAAGGATCAGTGAGGTGAGAGCAAGAATGCAAAGCTCACCAAAGACCTTGGAGGTGACCAGCCTCCATTGCACAATACTGACAAATGTAGTAATTTAGAGGATCCAGGAAAGAGCTGGTAAAAGCATTAGGGGGAAGGTCTGGAAAAGCTTACAGATACAGGGAAAGGAGAAGGCAGGGTGTTCACTGCATATGCTTTGTAGGGGAAAGAGAACTCATCAGAGAGATTTTGAGGAACAATGAGAAGATGCAAGAAAAAAATTTCTGTTGCTGTTAAGACAGAAGGCTTTCTCTGTAACAGCAGTTATCTGAAATAGCAGTGTGCTACTGCAAAAACTATTCTGTCCCTACAGTAACACATAACCATTTGTTTATCCCTGCCTTCCTTCTTTCCTTTCCTCCCTCTCTCCTTCCTTCCTTCCTTCCCTCCCTGCAAACACATACAAACTGGAACACTGCAGGTCTAAGGCAAGCAGATGGTTTGCAGGCAGAAAAAGATGTTCAAGCTGCTTGGCCCAGAGGCATCACTACACATCTATTCAGACCAGGGTCTATTTTGGGCTTGGCCCCCTCCTTGGCACAGTCCTGAGCTCCTCCAGTGACTCCGCCAAACTGTGGGCTGAGTCTTCTTTTTTTTTGACAGAACTGGCACATGTTGTTCTTCATTCACAATCTGTTTTTTTTTTAGAGTCATTTTTACGGCAAAGAGCCAAAGGAAACAACATTTTATTGCATAACAAGACAGCCCAGAAATATTGAAAAGAAGGTGAGAAATCTATTATCAGGAATGAAATTAATCATTAAAAAAAGAGGTCTGAGAGCAGGTTATCTTGTGCCTTTGTGCTATTTTTATGACTCCTACTATTGCATTGCCAGATCCTGGCATAGCACTGTGTCTGGAGCTCCAGCCTATGCTGCTGACTGCAAAATAAGCACTCTGGAATGTTTTTCTCATTTTGTAAAGCATCTTTCCCTAAAGAAAACCAATGAGCAAGTGACCCATACAGCCGGGTTTGCTCACTTCAGCACTGCTGCAAAGCCTGGGATGCCAAGGCCTGGCCTGGCTGTTCCTGACATTTACTGCTTCCACCATGCGTTTGAACACTGGTTAAATGGAGTGGGAACAAACCCACTTCCCCCCAGCCTCTGAGGAAGGTGTGCAGGCAAGGGATCCTCTTGAAGAAAGGCACCTGTTGTGCTGCCACATTTGCACGAGCCACAGCCACTCAAACGCTGCTACCCATATTTCCAGCATTGAGCTCTCCAGCAGCCTTGCTCAAAACACAAACGTTTCTTCCATGTTCTTCTACTTGAACATGTGCTATAAATGGTACCCAAAGAGGTTGTATCTCTCCTGTTAGTCTGCATTGCCTCCACACCTCTCTCCTCTAAGTGCCTTCTCACAATGACAGCTTTTCCTAGAAGAGTAGCCATGAAGCAGACAGGTCATCCTGTGAGCCCTGGGGCTGTGTCTGTGCTGGCATATGGGACATGCCCAGTGCTGGCGCTGAGGCCAACAGTGGAGCAACAGTACGATTGCACTGACATGGCTTGTCAGAAATGCCTCCTGAACTGTGTCCAGTGACTGGCTGGGGTGGATTAGCTATTCTGCTCCAAAACTGTGCTGGGATTGTGCTATCAACTTAACAGGGTACCTATCCTGTGGATGTTCCCAGGCACTCAGGTACAAACCAGGCTGTCTAGCCAAGTGAAAGACATGGGTGCACAACGTCCTCCCTGAGTAAGTGTCCCCTATAAAGTTCTGTAGGGCCAAGACTCCAGGTCTGTCAGAGTAGATCAGCCCGAGGTCTTGGCCATCCTGAAGTTTTGCCCATCAGGAAACCAAAGGTGTCTACAATGAAAGTAAGAGCAGGCAAAAGAGAGCTGTGCTGTCATGGTGAAAGGAATCCTTTTCTTGGGAGGTTGTGTGGATGGGTGGATCAATGAATGGATGGAGAGCAGGACAAAGACCAAGTGAGAAAGAATAGTTACAAAATATTTAAAGGCTGTAAATACAAACATAAAAGAAAGATAAAGATTAGGAAAAGGCTGTCTTTCTAGGTCCATTTTTTTATTTAGCCACCACAAGACATACAGCGACACCTTCTGATGGTAGGGACCCTCACCCCAGCCTCAGCAGCTCTGGCCTGGCTCCTCTGAGGTCCCATAGAGAAATGCCCCCTTCCAGCAGCTGCCCTGCATGTGGCATCCAGAGCAAGCACCACACATTTAAATTTACCTAGTTGGCTAACACAGACAGAAACTGCTTTGCAGGAGTCTCTCCAACTGGGTTTCACGCCTGCCTCTGTTAGGAGCATATTTAGTCTCAGTGCCTGTGTAAAGCATGGTCTGCAAGTGTCCAGCAGATGACCTTTGGGGGCTAGCGTGTAACGCTTCTGGGCTTTGCAGGCTGGCTAAAGCTTGTCATACACAGCCAGGAGTCTCCTCTCACTGCTCTGCAGCAGCCAACATCATACTCAGTCTGCCCAGTCTGGCTTATGGGAGGCATCTTCCTACCTGACAACCCTCTTCTAGCCACAGACCCCAGGTAACTTCCAGGTATAAACATGTAAACCAATATTAAATAGGAGCACCTCCTGTTAAAGTCATGGGAGCTATTTCACATGCAACAGCAATTGTTTTTAGCCTAAAACTTATCTTGCCTACCCTTATATGCCCATAAATGTTGTTCTTCATAAATGCAGACACAGATGAGTACTGGTTTTATACAGGCCTCTTTAACACCTACATCAAAAGAACTAAAATTGAAGGCATACTTTCACCTTCACACATTTCATGGGAAAGACTAACATAAAACAGAGTACTTTGCAATGAGCACTGCACAGGTCAATCATAACATGTTTTGTTACAAACTGACCTTGGCTAGACTTTTAAGACCTTTTAAGAAGGTTTCAAATCTCAATGAATTGAAGAACTGCAAAGACAGCTGGAGAAATTTTAGCCTCTAATTTTCCCTGGAAGTCTCCCTGCTAGGAATTCAAAGTTCACATTTTTGCCCATGGACAGGGTGATGTATATGGGAATTTGTGGCATATGCTCTAGTTCATTAAAAGAGTAATAAAACTTAAATCTTTCTGTAGCTGTAAAACTACTTTTCACCTGAATCACCACTATAGAAGGTTGTGAATGTTTTCAGCTGAATTATGCTTGAAATATAAAATGTTACTAAATCAAAATATTTTTCAACCGTTTGACATGTACACCAATACATCAGCATTTCATCCATTTATTTCCTTCATCTCTTATTCTTCTCTTTTTATTTCTATTATTAATTATTAAAAACCACAACATCTAAGAAAGTAGAAACAAATGTTTTGATTTCTTGTAACACTGCTTACTTACCTGCAGTTCTCCCACAGCTGAAGGAATACACACTCTTTGTCTTTTCTTCCTCATATCTTCATCTTTGAATGACCAGGCTGGGTTTCCTTGTGACTGCAGGGAACCATGTCCCACCCTCCTCTCCCTCCTAGCAGTTATGCAAATAATTTAATTGGTGGTACCAGGACTATTCCAATGGATAAGTGCTAGTTAGCACAATTTGTACATGACAATCTAAGGGAAAATATCCTGTCCTCAATAGCTGGATTTAACTGAACTCTCCTCATTTAACAGGTTATTCAATGATAAAATCAATTAATGACCTTATTTTCTAACTCCAGATATTGCAATTATTGCTTATGTGAAACTACTCCAAACTGATAAAATAAATTTTAAAACATTTTTACTTGCGTAATTTAAGTCTAAAGTGATTTTTCCTTAACTTCAAACTCTGCATACATTTCTTGCTGGAAATCTTGCCAGACAAATCTCTTCTTTGAGTGTTTTTCTTTATTGCTAACTTATAAATCTCAGAAAGACAGTGTATCTAAATGTTAACATAACCTTAACTCTAGGCTCCCACATGACATTAGAATAGTTATTTCTGTGGAGAAAAGTAATATAGAAACATAGGAAAGAAGAAAGAAAGAACTCCATGCTTGTGCAATTAAAAACAAACAAACAAACATAAACAAGCAAGAGAAGGTAGACCATAAAATGCACCATGGTGGCACAGAGCCTTGCAGTCTTCCAGTGAAGCAGTGCCATGCTGGTGGGCTACCATAATGGTACAAAGCATCCCCATGTTGCCACCAAGTAGCCCATGGTTAGAAGCAGACCAAGCTTTCTGTAGTTGATGTGAACTACCATTGGTGTAAGTAACCCATGGCTGAGCTTTCCCCCAGACCCAAGAACCTGACAGTGCTTCAGATAGATGTTCTGAAATGGGAGGACCTGAACCTGCCTGGTCCTTTGCAGCAGGCTGTGTCCAGGCTCCCACAGTCTCTGGACTGGTGAGATCTTGTGAGCAGGGATGACACATTATGGCCCAGCTTTGGGGCCCAGCCAATTTTACCTCAAATTGGCATTTTACTGAGGGTCTGGACAGAGATTGTCCCACTGCTGAACTCTTCCACTGTCTTCCTTGGTGACACTTGAAGTGACTTGTACAATCTAGATCACAGGCAAGACAAGGTGAAGCTGAGGACCAGCTAGAGAGGTAGCCAGGAAGGGAAGCAAGATCAGTGAGGAGGGCCTGGCTGTGGTTCAGGATGTGGGGAGAAGGTGAGGATGGTGGTAGCAGCAAAAGCAGGCTAAGGTAACAGTAAGGATGCCTGGCTTTGGCCAGTGTTGCTTTGAGGCAGGGATTTTTCCCAGGGGAGCAAGGAGGGAGCTCTTCGCCTGCCAGAGCTTTTGGCCAGAAAACTCTCCCAGCTGATAGGGAAGCCAGCAGCTTCCATGCTGGCACTGGGGCTGGATGTGGCAGTGGGCGATCAGGTCCCACTCCTCTGCCAAACATACTTTGCACAGCAGGAACACGTCAGAGCAGAAATATGCCTGGATGCCTACAAGCCAAGCCCACAGCATCTGCTTGTTTATCTCAAACCCTAGATGTTTTTGCTCTGTCCTCTAGTGTACATGACATATGCACATCTTCCAGTGCACGCAAGTGTGCTGCACTCCCACTTTGTACATTGCTCTACAGAAATATCAGGACTGGCATTGCTGGGTATATGTCTTAGACAGAGCTGCTGTGCCTTATTGTTATGCACTGAGGTGCTGTGCTTGGAAAAATTGGGATGTGAGAAGAAAAAGGCATTGGCTGAATCCTGCAAGTATTCCACTAATAATTCACAAAGCTGCCTGGCACAAATGCATTAACATCCTACAGTCTAATAAAAAAGGCAATTACCCTGCCTCTGTCTATATGCACAAGAGACAGTAAGAAGATCCAAGATGCATTTTGGTTTACAAAAGATAAAGATCTTGTATTTTGTCTTTTGTCCTAGAAGATGCTTAGTGTCTGCCTTGGTCCCAAAATGGTAAGGGCTTAGCTGACACTTTCAGGATTAGGCAGGTCCTTTTTCACCCCAGGACTGGATTGCTGGTTTCGCTCGTCTGTGTTCTCTAATGAATGTCTTTGTTTTTATGAACACATTTTGAAAATGCCATTGTGCTGGGTCTTTGCATGTGTCTGGGCATGCAGTGTAACAGCCACAGCGAAGCTCAACAAGCAGCTTGGCAGTGAAACAGGATCCCTAGGTCTTTGTGCAACAGGCATCCCTGAAAGAATGGGAACAAACCTCATACTGGGTTGACGGAAGTTGAGCCTCTCTCAGGCAAGCATTAGCTTCCATTTCTTATAGCTGTTATAGGAGGAAGTAAGGGTCTTGCATCAACTGCAGAGTCTTCTCTCAAGTTGTTTGAAATGTCCCAGCCCTCCTGAACTGTGCTCAAGTTAAAACCTTGCACTTAAGAGGTTCATGCAGAACGATGCTCTTGGAAAAATATGTCAAAGACATAAACCAATAATTTTCCTAGATCTTTTCCATGCATTTTCCTTCAGTGTAGTGCTTCATCTATCTCCTCATACAATCTGCTGTAGATTAACATTGGAATGGAAACTTGTGTAACTTATTATCTAACACAGAAAAGAGCAACTTACTTAACATTGGAACTTGACATATCAATGAAATGGGAAACCAGAGAAAATGTCAATAGTTGGGACCAGCAATTTAATCAGAGGGAATGAAATTAAAGGGAGCAAATGTAATTGTAGTTAATTTCTATTCTCTGGAAGAACATGATTTTGAAGATTGTCATAGGCAAAAAAATAGCTTAAACTGTGAACACTAACAGGCAACAGATCATTGGGTATGTGCAGTGGGCGTGTGACTGTCCGAAATTGAAATTCTGAATGCTGAAGCAGGAAATTGCTACTTGCTAGCTGTGACTGGGATAGTCTGCTTGCAAAATTTGATAATACATGAGCTAAAGAAAAGCAGCACCACCTGAATACTCCAGTTAATAAAGAGCCATGAGACAGAGCCACCAGGTAGGAGGCTGATCATGTGCTGGGCTTCTGCACATGGACCATTTAGGTTGGGGAAACCGGGCCTGGAGAGAAGACCTGGTCCCAGAAAAGAAAGGTCCCTCTCACAAAGTGATCTCAGAAAGAAAAACACCAGAGAGAAGATCCTGGAAGTGGGGGAAGATCCCGGAGATCAGGCAGATGCGTGGAGACGAGTGCCAGGGGTGCCTGGGGACCTTGGCTGCTGATGCCCAAGGCCAGTAGCAGGGAGCAGTGGCACAGCAGGACCTGACCCAGCTTTCTGCCGGAGCATCCTGGAGCAGCCACGACCTGCCTGTGGGAGGGACGTGGAGCCCTGGGGGAAGTGGGGAAGCGAGTGCAGGAGATAATGACAGAGGGCGAGAGCTTGAATTGTGTCAGCTCTTAAATAAACCCCAGTACTCAGATCCACTATGTGGTGTTATTTACTATGTCTCACTCCTGACAAAGCTGTAATTAAGCCTTCAGCAAAGCAGAGAGGACTCCTCAGATGAGTAATGCAAGGAGGTTTTATTTAAACAAGCATCTGTGGAACAGAAAGGGGAGAATGCCTGAGTGGACATTTTCTTTTATAAATAATTTTTTTTTTTTTTAAATGGGAAACAGTTGGCCCAACAGCTGCCAGTTATTTGACTGCATAAGATTTGCAAAGTGGGATGAGCGTATTTGGAATACATTTTTGCTACACTATTAAAAATATGTTGGCAGGGGAAGCGACACTTAAAACTACTTTTTAAAAGTGTACAGATTTTATTCTGAAAACGTTCTTATCCTGAAAGACTCTTGTCTGAATTTGAAGCAAGTTGTATGGCAAGCAAATAAATGCAAGGCAAAGAATGATAATTCTGTGTCAAAGAAAATGTAGGTGTGTGAAATGCAGTTTCCTTCTGACAGGTCAGAGAAAGTGAGCTGCTCCCACAAAATGAGGCACTTCTTTTATTCTGACCAGCTTTAGTCAAAGTGTGTCTAGAATTTGGAAAAGATTATTACTCATTATTTTTGCATTGAGAGGACTTGAGAAGACAATGTAAGAAGATACGTAAGCCATGTCAAAAGATATTCCATGCCTCAGAAAACTCAGAAACATGGAAAAAGAGGCAATGGAGGTAGCTAGTCACAGCAAGTCAACACAAAGTACAAGACCAGCAACCCACCCAGCACACACCAGCTCTGCCACCCGGAGCTGGCAGGAGCCACTGGGAAAGGTTTAACTACAGTTCATAATAAATAAACACGAAGAGATTCTCCGAGCTTGTGCCAATATTTGCCTTGTGCTGGATTACAGCATCTGTTTGCACAAACTCTGGATGCCTCAGCAGCAGTGAGCACAGCACACTGAATTTTGGAAGGTATCTGCAGAGGGATGCACTCGTGCTCTGCTATTCCATGCCACTGATACTTTTTGTCTCTGAGACGTACTGAGGGGTCTCAGAGGGAGTTATTGGGGCAAGTGTGAAGTGAGGTTTGTACAGCCTGGGTCAAAGTCTGAGTAATGCACAACAACTCCTGTTTACAGTGTCTGGTCCAAGCCCTCCTTTTGCTGTAGCTGAGAGAACAGACAGTGAAATAGTTCCTTTAAAGACTGGTTATTATCACCCTGTTTAACTATTTGCTTGATAGTTATTTTTTTTAAATTCTCCTCTTTAAGCCAGAGAGTTTGTGTTTGTAAGTGAGGAAAACTAGATCTGAACACCAGAAAGCTCAGTTAAACTTTCCCAGGTTTTGAGGTGTCTCAAACAGGTGTTTTATTAGTGACACCAGAAATCTGAAGTTTCCCCTTTTTGCTGTTGATCAGAGACGTTGGAAAGAAGGGTTACCCAAAATAAAGATCTTGTTGCCGGGTTTATGTGGACTTAGTCTTGTCATTCCTGATTTTCAGATGGTGAAGTTCATCCACTCTCCACATGCTGGAAGCCCCAGGACACACCTGGAAAGCTCCAGCTCAACAGTGATGAGCTTTGGAATTTTTCCATTTTGGTCAATAATTTCTCCTCTCTCCTCCTCCATCATTTCCCACGGCAAGGCTTATGCCAGACACAAACTGCACTGCTTCTCAAATAACTGAACTTCATAGAAAGAGGTGAACTGTCATTTATTTTTTATCTTGCTCAGATAACTCATAATCTGAATGATTAATTTACCCTGTGCTTGGAGAAGGACAGGAAATATCAGGGCAATGCAAATAAGCAGACAGGTTTTGCAAGGCCAACCTTCAGGCAGGCTAGCTTTCTCTATTTAAATTAATGTCCTATCCCTCTGCTCCTCTCACTCCCTACGTCCAGTGGTCCCAGAGTTTCTCTATAGCCTCAAAATGTTTCTCCACTGCTGTATTCTACAACAAGCTCTGTGCATTGTGCTTCTCCTTAAAGCACTGTTTAAATGCTACCAGGCTCTGTACTTGCCCTCTGTTTTCCCCTGCCCCAGTGCAGGGGAGCCCTAATGAGTTTGCCAAGTGTGTGCTCTCAGGGGCTTGGGAAATGCACATTGCTCACACAGAGGGATCCTGCAAATCTGCTACTACTCATAGACACTTTAATAAGCTGGATGAATGGCTGATTAAAGCCTTGCCCAGCCCTGCTGGAGGCTGGGTTTGTTACTCTGCTCCAGTGGTGCCTTGGCTGAAGGAAAGTGTCTCCTGCAGCTCCATGGGGAGCCCTGGCGTGATCCGCCCTGCGAAGGTGTCACGTCCTGAAATGTCAGCAGGGAAACAAGCAATGATTTTTCTGGCACTACAAAGCCAGTTCTGCGTGTACTGCCTCGTATCACAGCAGGACTGGGCAGATGATAGACAGGGCTGGTGGGAAAAGCTATTTTCTCCTGAAGCTCATGAGGCCAGAGAAAGCTCATGTCACTGCAGCCAGCTAGTCGTGCCAGCTCCTCAGATAAAAATCAGGTCCCTGACTGTGGGTTTTGAATAGCCCTTAAAAGGCATTACAAGATGCAAGAAGATTAAGGTGCTTCATAGTTTTCACTTGCTCGGAAAGCTCTTGGAGCAGGGAATTCTATCTCTCCCATAAGCTGTCCAGCATCCATGGTGGTATAACATCTTCCCAGCAAGAAAACTCATGGAGAATCTGGGAATCGTTCCTTCTAACAAACCCTGCTGTTTGTCTTCACAGGCAGTTTCAACAGCAGTGTCTGCCCTGAAGGCAAGATCTTGTTCCCCCTCACACTTTGAGCTCAAAAATTAACTCCCTTCTTGCTGCTGTCTCTACAGAGTGTATGATCCTGGTAGCAATACTGGCTTTCTCTTTATGCACCTTTGTAGTAGAGCAGCTCTGTTGGATTCAGTAGTTCAACCTGATTTTAATTCCACTTTAGTGAGAGAAAAGCTGCCCCTTCATTTTTGAAAATGCTGCATTTGTTTCTTGATTTGGCATTGTATGAGGTAATCAACATTATCAGCCATTTTACCTATCCACCAGCTGTATCTAGGTGTGCACATACACACACATCTGTGTCCAAGTGAGATGCATTTAACCCTGTGTTTTTACTCACATATTCATGTGCAAGTACAGTTACCATCCTTCCCTCCTTGCTGCCCCTCCCTCAGCACATGCAGGGGGTCATTTCGCAGACGCCTTGGCTGTGCCACGCAGTAATGTGGTAACGAAGTGAGGACTTTGCTCTGAACAAAGACTTATTTTCTGGAGGCTGCCCCCATGCCCAGTGGCCAGTGACCAGGGGCCAGCCTGGAGGGGGATGTGCTGACCTGATACAAATGCTAGGCGTGCCAACCAGGAAGGAGGCGCTGCTGGACTTGCTATTCACAAACCAAGAAAGCCTGCTTTGTAATATCTCGGTTAGATTGTGGAGTTTGGAATCCTGCTGAGTGTGCTGAAGGTCACCTCTAAGACAAAGGTTCTGGATTTTAGAAGAGCAAACTTCAGTGCACTCAAGGCTCAGCTGGGAGGGTTTCGATGGGAGGCTTCCATGGAATATAAAGGAGCTAGTGAGAGCTGGGAATTCTTCAAAAACTCTCTATTGGAAGCACAAAGCCAATTTATCCCCTACAAAGGAAAAGGAAGTAAGCAGAGCAAGAGGCCCCCGTGGCTCAACCATGACCTCCTGGGTCTCCTCAAATCCAAAAGGGAAGCACACCAGAAATGGAGATTGTCCACCGAGAACTACAAGGGCATAGCCAGAGAGTGCAGAGACAGTCAGAAAAGCAAAAGCCCAATTGAATTGAAACTGGCGGTAGACATAAAAAATAAGAAAGG
>VZTV01100086.1:8413-20439 GCA_013400875.1 Anhinga rufa
GGTGTGGGGTGTGCCTCCCCCCCGCCCTTCCCGAGAGGGGGGTCGCCGCCGGCTCTCCCCGGCCGCGGGAGGCGGTGGCGGCCCCGCGGCGGGTCCCCCTCCGGTGCCGGAGCCCCGAAAGGCGCCGGGAGGGTTTCGCTGCCCGCCGTCCCCACGGCAGGCTTGCAGGTCTCGTCGCTGGCAGCCCTGGCTTCCCCGAGCCCCCGCAACAATGGTGGGAAGCGAAGGGGAGGGGAGCAGCAGGGAGCTGCCCCCCCCGAGGCGTCCCTTCGGGGGGCCCCCTCTCCGCCGGGCGCCCCGGCCCCGGGTCGCCTGCGTGCTGCCTCGGTGCTTGGTTTAATTACTTGCCTGGGTTTATTCAGAGCCTCTTTCGCTCGGCTCCTTACAGGAACGGCCTTTCCGCCTTTGCTTTTTCTCCTTTCGCTCTTTGGCGAAGCCGCGTGTGCGTTTCACATCTGGAGCAGCAATGTGCTTAGCTTTGCAGTTTGGCTCCGCCAGCCCCCTCTCTGCCCGCACGCAGGGAGCTTCCCAGCAAAGCGCGGGGAACAAACACCACTGGGGGAGCGGAACCACCTCTTCAGACGGTTCCTAGCAGAGCATCACTTCTTAGTTTTGGTTTTGTGGTTGGTTTGTTTGTTGTTTGTTGTTTGTTTGTTTGTTTTTAATCAAACATCTCAAATTCCCAGGTGGCAGTTAGGCTGCTTTTAGGTCCGTATCTCCATAAACATTCAGAAATGCTGCACGGGCAAAGACTTTCGCAGTGAATTGTCCTTCGTGCTGTACAAGTGAGTTGAACGTTTTAAAAAAACAGATACAGACGCTTCAGTTCTCTCTGATTTGTGGTGACACTTACCCCAGCAGGAGTGGGTACCTTGCCCTGGAGTAAGTGCCAGGGCACTGGAGAGTTCAACCCAAAGTATTTGGCAGTGAGCATTCCTCCTTTCTCAGTTAGAATTCCTGCCTTCAACTTTTAAAATGGCAGAGAGACAAAATAAATGTGGTTTATACAAACGTGAGGAGTCTGTGGTAGAATACGTGGATGTGTCTTTATTTTTTTCTTCCTCAGCAGAAAATCTTGTGATTTTATAGAGATGAAGTGTCTTGTGGAATGACATTCCTCTTGCTTATTATTTATTGCTGTTTTGTAACATTAAAATGTACTGGAGGTTTTGCAAGGCAATTGTTTACTTCTTTAAAGACAGGAAGAGAAACCTACGAAGCAGCTCCGAGTATGCAATTACTTTGTAGATTCATTAAAATGATAGGGTGGCAGTGGGAACACTTAGGAAGGTATAAGTGTCTGTAGTTATAGTCACTTAGTAGTTAATGAGGTGTTCCTTCCTGAGTTTTAATAGGGTATAATGCTAGAAAACCATCTACTTCGGATCATAGACATCTCATTTACCATGTAGGCTGCCACTCTGTTTTCCCAAAAGAGGGGAATCCTTCGCATGGTGAATCCCCTCGGGAAGTTCAGACAGATTTTCAGAACAGGGAAACTCCATACCTGTCCTTGTGAACACATGCAGGCATTAATCTTGTGATCTGCTTGAAAGGTAGATGGCAACTCAAAAATACGTTTTCAGATCTACCAAAAGGAATCTTGACAATTGTCTTTTCAGTAGGTCCTGGAAGGTTAGTCTGTATTGTATCTAGTAGATCTCCTGGTAATCAGTCAAGTGTGGGCACATCCAAGTCCCAGGATGAGTTCCTGCCCTTGTTAGAAATAGGGATTAAATCAGTTTGTAAGCCTGTATCCCTCTCCACTTCTGGAGGGAGAAGGCCTGGGCTGCACCTCTAAATCGGACAGGAGGATCGCTCACGGTCTATGGCCCTCAGCTGTGCCGAGGGACTGGGCTCGGGCTCTTTCTGTCAGCTCAGAATTCCCCAATGAAGAAAAATTGCAGCTGGCGCAATGTTTGCAAAGCCAGCCTCTCCACAAGCCCTGAAGCTCCATTTGGCTGTAGTGGATCTAGATGGTAGGGCAAGGAGAGAGGGGAATAGAGAAACCAGAGCTGTGCTCCATGCTGCCAGCCCTATAAGCTAGCACAGTACTCCAGGGCCAGTGTTTCACCTGGAGCCATTGCAGTAGAGATAGGGAATAAATTACCATCCCCTGGATGTAATCCCATATTGCCAGGAGGGAACCTAGCCTGTAATTTTTAGCATAAATCTAACAAAACTGGGATTTGGGTATCTGCGTTTCACTTCCTCCTCCTCCAGAGTATCTTGGGGTTTTTAAAACTCTGTGTGGGTGTGATGGGAGTGATTTGGAGCAGCCTGGAGTAGTGCACAAGGGGATAGTCGTGGGGTTTGTAGATGCTGAAGGAAGCACCAGCCAGAGAACCACAGAGAGGATATCTGGGGCAGCTCCAGGCTAGGTGTGAGTCAGTTTGGAAGGCAGGCTTCGTTGATGGCAGAGCTTTGTTATTCATGAATTTGAGAAGGCAGTGCTCTTTGAGGGGAGATGGTTCCAGCTTGCTGGTGGGCTGGCAGGAACCCGATGCCTGCCTAGTTGTTCAGTGCCTCACAGCCTTAGGTGTAAGAGCTGTGCAGGTACAATTGTAATGCCGTGCAAGCGGCCTCAAGCCTGCTCCTAAACTGCTTCCCCCAGTAAATTATGGCTGCTGGGCAGTGAGGTATCTGCATGTGGAAGGTGTTTATCTTCGTAAGCGCAAACACTTGAGCATCTGCTCCAAGTCCTGTCTTTACATCCCAAACTCTTCCTGGTCTCTCAGTCCAGTCTGTAGTTGGTTCACAGTAATTGCCCCTGCGTTAGAGGCCACCTGCTTCTGGGCTGAGCAAGTTTAGCCGCAGCTCTGTGCGGGGAAATGAAGTGCAGCTCCCATTTGACTTGCACAATGTTTTCTGTGCTGAGTGGGCACCCTCTTGAGGGGATGAGGGAGAGAGGGGCAGAGGGGGCTGGTGTGTTCCTGAGCTGTGCTTCAGTGCTGAAATGCAGCTGGGCATGCAGCTGCCAGGTTTCCTAACTGGCTGTGGCTGCCGAGTGCCATGTGCCTTGGCTCCTGATATTTTCTTTATGCAGGCTGGAGGAGCGATTTACAACTCTCTGCCAAGTCCTGACATAATTGTGTGTGGCAACCGCAGAAGAGATTGCCAGGTTTAGGACTAAGGCAAAGTTTCTTGTCTTTGTCACTTCCTGAGGAAACTTTTATGGCCCTTCGGAGAGACTTTGGGAGGCGGCTTGCTAACTACCATCTGAAGTGACCTCCATTACTCCTTGCCTTTTTTGTTTATTACATTTTTATGTTGTGACTGTTCATCATAGGACCAAAGGAGTTAGATTTAGTTAGAGAAGAGACTCACCCCTTGGCCGTAATGCTCCTCTTATAATTTTCCTGATGTAAGTTTGTCTCACCTGTTCCTAAAAAGCTTATGATGAAGGTTTATCTTCTCCCCAGGGTTGTCCCAGAGCTTAACTGCTCTTACTGTAGAAAGTTTTTCCCAAACATAGTGCCTACATCTTCCTTGCCTAAGACTTCATTTCTTCACCCCTCTCTGTGTGTTTCCATATTCTTGCTCATGAGAAGTCACTTGCTGGCATGCGTTCTGCTAGTGTGTAGTCTGAAAATACTGTTTGAAGTCGGTAAGCCTACTTTTGTAAAAGGCGTGACACTTCGTCTGTGGAGGAGAAGGAGGTTTCCTCAGGAGTTTCTCCACACCTGAACCCCAATTGCTGGGTATGGAGAACAGTTTATTACCTTTGACGATGTCATGCACCTCGGTGTGCGGTGTCTGCATGTGCAGGCTGTGGAACTGAGCTCGGAGTTGTTTGACATTGAAAGTAAATGGGAGTATGATAATAGTTTTCTTAAGAATATCTCTCTGGTTTTCTTATCTTTATGTCATGATAATGTAAAACTCTGGATTCTGCTGGACAGAGAACAAATTCCTGTAGCAGAGCACATGCATGCCTGTGTCAGACCTTTCAGTGCAAAGCTTAAGTACCCACTCTTATCTCAGCTATTATACTGAACATGTATGATTGAGAATCTTTTAGTTTGTGTTGGTGTTTATAAAAGACAACAATTTTATTTCTCTTTTGACTCTAAAATGTTTGTCATTATTAATGCTTTTAGGGCCTAGACGTCCCAACCCAAATAGGAGCACTGCTGTTAAAAACAAAAATGCACCCCTGGATGGCTTGTACCAGATAAGGACCTTTTTTCTCACTGGATATGTGCAAGGGAGTCTACATGTTAAGATGAGCATCCTACTGAAGACAGTAGGACTACACAGGTGCAGAAGCTGTGCATGCATCAACAACTGCAGTGCTGTAGCCTAAAACAGAACAAGAGGGTCCAAAGTAGTGCAGCTGACAAAGGTGGTCGTGAAAAGAAGAAAATTGTACTGATGAAGTAAATATATTCCTTCTAAAATTTTGTCCACAAAATATCCGTCTGAGAGAAGACCACAGACTGACAAGCGATCTTCTTTTTTTCCATGTTAATGGTTCATCATCATCTACTTATTAATTTGTGTTTTATTATGTAAACAAGTAGCTCTATCATGAGAGAAACTTCTGAATCATAACTTTGCATAGCTGTTTGTCTTGTGGAGTCACTGGTGTGAAATGTCCATTAGTGCAGCCTTTCCATCAAAGGAGCCCTCATCCGTGTCTCTCTCCTAGCCACTTTGCATTGTAGTGAAATATCAGATCACGTGTAAAACTGGACAATGATTTTAAGTCCACAGGGAACTGAAAGGCAGACAGCCAGACATACGGTTAGCATGACTACATATGCCTCATTTCCTTGGGAAATGGTATTTTCGGTATTCTTCTTGGTGAAGAATACTCTGAAGTTTGCACTTACGTGTGCATATTTCCATACTCCATTGCCCTGCTTTGCTGTTCAAAAGAACAGTCTACCAGGGTACTGAAGAAGACTGGTACTGTGGTCATTTTGGGTTTTGGGGAAAAATATTGCATAAAAATCCAATTATATAGCAAGTGAGAAATTCCTTTTCTCTTATGTCAGTAAGTCAGTATATTCAGAATATACCCTTTTTCTATTAATTTATAAAATGTTTAAATGGCTAAATCAGATTTTTTTGCAATGTAGATGTTAAATATGTAGGCAAACAATTTATCAGAATTTAACAGAATTCAGGATTTTATATTGACCTTGGCCTTACTGCTTTCCTGGCGTATCTACAAAACTTTTTTATTTACTCATATCTTCCAAAAGTTTTGGGTGGGATCGCTTAGAAAAGCAAGTAGGCTGGGTTATGACCAGAACATCCTTCTAGGAAAAGATGAGTCCGGAGGCCACGTCCTGCTTTCATTTCCAGCAGCACAACCAAACTGGATTTCTGAAGCAGCAGAAGGCAGGACTTGAAGCAGGTTTTGCTTTCAGTAGCTGCAAAGCCTCTGAAGGGGAAGCTTGTTACGACTAATCAACTGGGCAGCAAAAGAATACCCTGTAGCTGGTGCCCTTTGCTGCACGTGATGGGCTCCGATCCGCTAGTAATCAGCTCTCGGGTCGCAGCTGCTGCTTATAACTTGCCTGTAGATGAGACCGTGCTGTGGCTATCATCCAGAAGTCATATGCAGGCCGTAGTTTTACTGTCTCTCAAATTGTATGTATCTCTTTTGTTTATAGTGTTTCCAATTGGGTTTTTTCAGGTTTTCCCAGCCCTTTGCTTCAGTCCTTCTTTTTGGTTTCTTACTATTGGCTGAAAAATTGTGAAACTTATTGTTTTACAGTTATTCTGCGAAAAAAGTAAATTCTTTCTTTCTACCAAAATAAGGAAGTTGAATTGGTAATAAACTCAATTTTTTTTTTTTTTAACGTGGATGAATGCAGTTAGCCCTGTTCAGTGAAGCAGTGCTGAGGCAGACTATGTGAAGCATCCAGGAACTCTGCAGGCAAGAAATGTGTGGGGAAAAGATGAACCCTCTCATTCTCCTCAGGCAATTCTTTTTAACTGGCTTAAGTCAAGCCATATTAAAAGGCCTTTTTTAATTTACATTTAAAGTATGTTTTCTGAGACTGTGGTTGATGGTATGACTTGTTTCTAAGGCGAAAATTTGCCTTATTGATAGGGTGTGTTGCAGTTAGAGTGCAGTTTAAGGAAGTGGCAAAATAGGCATTAGCTGAGCTGGTCATGGGCAAAGGCCTCTGAACCTGCAGAGCTTTTGCATATGGTAGTGTTTATAAATCACAGTGCTGGTAAATTTTGGTAGTGTTGGGTTGAGTCTGAGCTGGGTATGTGCGTGCTGCAGACAGTGAGTGGATGCAGGATGGATAGACATATTCTTTCTAAAATTCCTCAAGCTAACTCCTTGTTGAGAGAAGCATTTACAAGGAGGCTGGAGCCACAGCTCTGTTCCAGTTGTTCTCAAACACCCACCTTTTCTTTTGCCTTCCTTCTGCTCCTTCTCCCAAGTGCCATTTGCCCAGTCTTCAGGGCTGTTAGACCCTCCAGGGACTGTTGCTGATCATGTATTTCCTGGCTGTGTCCCTGTTCAGATGGACTGGGGGCAGGCACCGTTTTCATCTCCTATACCTTGGTTTTGCAGGGGAAGACAGAGGGATGCATTGAAATGGAACACAGCTGGCTTTTAGCAGGTTTGCACCATTGACCCCAGCTTCCCCACAGTTCAGGTGCTGCCTCAGAAAATAAGCTGTTGAGTGCAGGGCAACTTGCTTCTCCTCAGCTTCAGTGGCTCATCAACCCCTGTTGATGGAGGGCTGTGGTTTGGAGCTGTGGTTTAACTGTCTTGCCATCATCACCTCCGTCTGGAGGTTTGGGGCTTCCTTTGCTCATGTTTTCCACCGGCCACATGCCCAAAACATGGGTGGATGCTCAAAGGTACCCTCCAAAAGGGTTGTGAAAGGTGTTGGTGGGAAACTGGGTGGCTTCATGTGGTCTGGTCTACTGGATCCTGATATTAAAAGGAACAAATGCATTTGACCTGACTAAATTGGACAGTGTAGGGCGTTTCAGTCTTTCTCAGGCTCGGTCTCATGCTTTTACAGAGCTCATCTGTAAAGCTGGGAGCACCAAAGATCTCATTTTCAGGGCAACAATCATTTGCTGTCTCCAGAGCTGGCAGTGTGTGTCAGTGCAGTATCTATGCCCTCTTCTGCTCCTTGGTTTCCTTGCCCATGCCATGGATGCTGGCACCAATAGCCGAGTGCCTCCTACTCAGGGTCGTGGCTTCAGCTGCTCCCCACCAGCCCTGCAGCCCTGTGGGTGAGCCAGACCCACAGCAGCTGGCACAGAGGGCTGTAGGGTAGCACAGAGCCCCCAGCGGCATGGCTGTGGGTCACTCTGGCGTCCCTGGGGCTCTCTGCAGGGGTGGCACAAGGACACAGGTGGGAACAGCTCATCCTTGGGCAGTCTGGGCAGTGGCCCTGCCTGCTGGGGGAGGAGGAAAAGGAGTGCTTGCCATTTCCTATCTCTCCTGGAGTTTCTTGCTCTGACGGGCCTTCCCCTTGAAAGCCACTATGAGTTAGTGTCCAGCCTGGTCTTTTCCTTCTAGTTTATATGGCCTGGTATTTCTAAACGCTTAGCCTATTAACCTTTTACAGCGTATTTAAGCTGGTTTATTTTTTTCCCCTCCATTTCCTTTGGATAATTGGCTGCATTATAAAATTTTAAAAAAGAAAAATCCTACTTCCATCCAGTGCTAATCAAACCAGTGGGTTAGATCATCCCACACTTTTTGGATGGGGTAGAGCAAGCCTTCAGTGCTCTGCTCCTTGTCGGGGCTTGTCATGCCCCCACTAACTTCGCAGCCTACAGGCAGCTCGTGTGAATAAAAGTCTGCAGCCCCTCAACAGAAGGTGCATGAGAGCTGCCATGGGGCATGCACTTCTGAAGTAAATGAGAATAAAAGATATTTTTATTCTCACAGAGATGTTTTTCTTCTCTCTACCTACCTTGTAGAGACTGGGTAATGGTGTAAGGGTCAAGGTGAATGGAAATTTCTTAAATTCCATCTCAACTTAGCTTGTAACAAGCCAGGAAAGGCAGACATTTCAGTTTTTGTCTAAAACATCTTATACAGCTTTCCTGTGAATGCTTGCAGTTTTGAACACCACTGCAAGAAGACAAATCCAAGCTTTAGAAAGCTGCCAGCGGAGGTGGATGGGAGGCCAGCTGGGAGCACAGCCTTGTGTAAGCAAATGCCAGTGGTTTGATTTACGGTCTCCAGCCTTGCAGGGCTGCTTGTGAAAGCTGAACAACAGGCAGTGGAACAAACGCTTTTTATTTTTGCCTGGCTATTTTTAAACATAAATGCTAGTTAGTGAGTGGTTTTTGTATTTCTTGGAGGAGAGGGTAGAGCAGTTATGGTTTTGCACTTTTTGTTTTGGACAGAGTAAGTTCTTATTTGGGCAACATGTGGAAGTACATGTGCATGAAATCCAGCTACTAAATACTTTGTGTCCCCAAGTTATTGTTTCCTCCTTTGTCAGCAGAGTGACAGGATGCTGCAGACGTCATCGGGTGTCCCGGTTGGACTGGCCAGCCTCTGCCAGGCACAACTGCGGGGAACTACAAAAAACTGTAAGGGCAGTCTTTTAAATTGATATGTATCAGCCTCTTGCAGGAATTCATCTACAGTTAGGGGCTCTCTGAGACAGATTTTCCTTGCTTTAAAGCCTGTCTACACAACCAAAGTGAGTTAAAGAGGTTCCTAAAGTGGGTTTAATATCGAAAACTTTTTTTTTTTTGGCCCATTTAATTCTGCTGGAAGCAAAACTTAATATGTGTCGATAGGATCTAATGGTTCTTCAGTAAAGCTGTGCTTCTGACCAGTGAGATGTGTCTGAAGCCATTTGCATGTCCTCCCATTCTCACTGGTACCTGTGAGATACAGTGGGCACTGGAGTAGCTTTAACCTTCTCTATCCTATGCTTGTAAACAGTTGCTGGTACCTTGTCTCCAGGATTGCTGTTGCATGTGTTTTCCAGACGCGCCCATTTCTTGCCTGTGAGGCTGATGCTGGGATTTCAGCAACAGAGGAGGAATCCTTAGGTTTTTGGTCAACATCTGGTGTGTGCCAACGCAGAGAAGCTGTAGGAGGGATCACCAGGCTTCCCAAAGGCTGATGTGAAAAGCATCCCCGAGCAGACTCCCTTGAATGCAGTGTGGAGTCACACCAAGGCTCAGTTTGGCTTTTGGGACTTTAATTTATTTTTAACTATTTGATTTAAGGGGAAGAAAGTACATTATTGCTATGGTTAGTAGCTCAGGAGTTAGAAGCATATTACAGCTGAAGAATTTGAGGTGTTTGTCCCTGCATAGTCACAATTCTAATCTCAAGCAGCTTCTGCCATCTGTGGAAGCAAATACTATGTTTGTTTGCTTAAGACAGTCTTTGTAATTTAAAAAACGACCGACTAACACACACCACTACCAGTCTGTAAAGGCACACTTCCGCTTTGTGGCTGGACAAATCAGATGGTTGGTTAATTCCTGGAGGGATTTGGGAAATGAGAAGGAACAGGTACCCTTTATTGGATTGGAAGCCCATTAGCTCTTTTTTTTCTTCTTCTTTTTTTTTTTTCTTAGCGTACTAAATATAAGTGGGTCTATTTTAAGAGTCATAAAATCAACACTTGCAATGTATCTTGTTAAAGCTGATATGAACAGGAAGCTTCCAACCACATTTAGGCCAGAAGTCCTTCGTGGTACATAGTCCATGCTGACTTCAACCTTTGCAATACTGTGCAGACGATCTTACTTTTAGGATATTCAGCTCTTGAGTGTGCTACAAACAAGGTTTTCTCTTACGTTATCCCTTAAGTCAGCATTTTTCTTTTTTGGACAATGTTGCTCATATGGAAAATTCAAGGAAAGTTGGACTTTGTTTTTGTCTTAGTTTGCTTGAATGTCAATGAAGGAATTAAATATTGTCCCTCACATTTAATGTTTTCAATTGTTATGACTCCAGCAGCAGAGTATAGTTTGTGTCAATAGTCTTCAGAGTCAATTGTTCTGTCCTTTGATTCCCCCTCCACCCTCCCTGGATACTTTTTTTTTCCTGCAGGATGTGCTTGAAAAGAATAAATGCATGCCTAGGCATTAGGCAGACAGTTGGAGCATGTTTTATGTGACAAAAATGGCAGTTGTATAAAACCAGATAACATAAATGCTGGTTTAAGATTATGTTACGGAAGCCATAATTTGAGTAGTGTCCTTAAGCACATGTTTAATTCTAAGCATTGGAGTAATCCCGCTTCAGCCGTGTATCAGGCTACATTGTTCAGCCTCTGCTGAATCGGCTAAATTGAACCCCAAGCTTAAAGCTCAACCTATACTTCAATACACAGCTGAATGCAACGCTGTTTGGAGGACAAAGATAAAAAGTTCATGTAAATTAAGTACTTGAGGTAACACAGCTCTTGAGTGATTCCTGTCATTTAACATTAAAAGCAGATAAAGTAGCTCAGTTTTACCTGTTTGGTTTTCAGCATCGGGTAGGCTCTATGGAGATGGTGCTTTATTTGACCAGGTAATTAAGTTGATCCAGGGTTTCATGGCCAGCCTTCCCTTCTCCTTCAGGCTGGTGTGGAAAAAGAGAGAACGATCCTTTGACACCTGTAGAATAAATCCAAATTGAGAAGGTTTGCCTGAAGGAGGGTGGCAGCCCTATAGCCTAAAAAGTTTTTCAGGAATAGTTTAAGTGATGACAAGTAGAAAAAGGGGTGTAAAAGTCGGTATAGAGGAGATTTAGAGGAACAAAGTGATAAAGAAAGAGACTAACAGAGGAGGAGGAAGTGAAGGACCGAAACTGAGAGACTGAGGGAAAGCGTTAGAGGAACATTGTGGGGGACTCATGGGAGCGAATGAGGAACATGGTGGGTAAAGTCGGAGCGGGAGCAAGGGAAAGAGAAGCTGAGAATAAGGAAACAGAAAACCACACAGAGCAAAACAGCGAAGGGAGTAATACATACAAAATAATAAGGTGGGATGAAAAAATTCCACCACCTCTCCCTTGGTTTTGGCCTTCAGTTTCCTTTTTTTTTTTTCTTTTAAAGCTGTAACTTTGTCTTAATGTGTTTTCATTTATGTTTCAAAACACTTTTGTCCAGGTGAACTTGTAGAATTGTTGGTTACATTGCATTAAATTAAGCTGTATCTTTTGACTAGTCAAGAACACTGTTGCAGATCTGGCAACCAAAAGGGAAGGTGTGGTAGGATCTCATGGGCCACTTGAGATGTTGTCCAAAATCTCTGTGCCTGTCATTCTGCCCTGTTTGGGGTCTGCAGGAGCTTTGGACTCAGTCCCACACGGTCCCAAGCACTCAGGCTGCAACACAAAAAGTGTGTTTAGCACCCAAACAGCCTGTCCTGAGAGGGACTCCTTGGTACCCTCGGTGTGGCACTGTCTCTTCCTGCTTTGCACGGAAAGATAAAATTGGCTCTTCTAGCCTAGCTATTCTTGTCCCTTGAGGAGATGTCCATAAATGTACTAAACTTCATGGTTTAGCACTGCCATTTGAAATGCTCCCAGTGTGTTTTCAGTTGAGATTTGCAAAGTCCTTATGCTTTTGACTATTTCTGGATCCCTATTTCTGAGTGAAGATGAGAAAAATTGGCCAGGTGAATCAAAACTTTCTTCTGAGAGTCAGTTGTAAGTTACTTATTTCCTAGTTATCTTTGTGGTGGAGAGAGGAATGTGCCTTAATAATAACAGCAACAAAATCTGTTCCTGCTCATTTAAAGGGCTTTTCCCTAAAAAGCTGAATTCCCTGCACTAGTGGTACCAGCTTTAGGAGCTGCTGAGTTTCATTCCTGCTGAAATCCACAGGAGGTGAAAACGTTCAAGAAGTCAACTGCTTAAGGGATAGGGCCTTGTGCTGATAATGTCTTCCATTTATGAGCCTGTTTGGTGCAGATAGCTTTACTCTCAATAAGTTCACAGGAGCACACGGTAAATCCACAGATAAAAAACTCAGCCCTGAGTTTTATTATACTGTGCTTGCTGTTATCTCTTCTATTTACTTGCATGGGTGACAGAGGGGAGAACACCAGGTGGGTCCTTATAC
>VZTV01100092.1:0-15552 GCA_013400875.1 Anhinga rufa
TTTTTTGTTTTTCTTTTTTTCCTTAAGAGGTTACTGCATTAAAACATACAGGGGAAAGGAAATCTTTCTTGCCTCCTAACAGGGAGAAATGGGAGCCCAAGGCCCACCGGGATTTCCAGGAAAAACTGGTCCCAAGGTGAGTGCTGTTTGCTGCCACTCTGGGCAGCTCCAGCCCCCCTGGAGAAGCACTGAGCAAGTTGCCTTTGCTGGGTTGGGTATGGGGAAACAGGAAATCTTTGCCACTGGCATCAAGGAGCTAAAGTGGGGAGAGGGCAGCAGTCAGGGCTGTGGCATAGGGCTCTGATGGTACTTTCCTCCCCCAGGCCCTGCCAGGTCCCCCTGGTCTACGAGGTGCTCCCGGCTCCCAGGTAGGGCTCACTGTGCTCCCCATGTTCCTGGCTTGCTCCGTTCCCTCTGCCGCGGTCCCCAGCGGATGTGCGATACTCTGCAATATGTACCGTGTGCTCCTTACACCATCAGCACAGACCCCAGACCCCTTTGCGGGAGCAGGCAGGACCCTCGTCCCACCTGTTGCTGGCTGGGTTTTTTCTTGACGCTGCACAGACACTGTTGAGGTGGCCCAGTCATACGGGGATTTTCTGAGTGAAGGAGTGAAGCCTCACCCTGCTTGGGGTCCCCTGTGCCTTCTTGCCATGACCATGCTGCTGAGCATCCTTCTTGTTTCAGGGCAGAGTGGGAGACCCGGGTCCTCGAGGGCTTCCAGGGCTGCCTGTAAGTGAGAGTTGTAGCTGTAAGGGAGAGTTGTAGCTTGCAGAGATGCTGAAGTTGAGTGATGTCTGATGGGATGAAAGATAGGTGCCTGCTCTGGAGGCAGCTTTGTCCCCGGGTTGGTCATGGGGCAGAGAATGACCCAGACACTGCATAGGTAGCCGGGAGGTGACAAGTGGGTATGGGGACAGCAGTGCCCTCCTGCACCGGCAGTGATGAGGCACGGGGACCCACCAGGCAGAGGTGGTATCTTGCTGGTGGCATAACTGCTTCAGGCACAGGGCTCCTGCTGGCATTGCCCTCCCTGGAGCTGCACCCCACGCTGCATTTTGGAGTGCCTAAGTGACCTTTGGCCTTGCAGGGTGTTCCTGGCATGCGGGGGCTGGACGGCATCCCTGGAAAGCCTGGCTTGGCAGGAGAAATGGGGGCTCCTGGAGCGGCTGGTGCTGCTGGCCCACCTGGATACCTGGTGAGTGCAGATGTGGCTCCTTCAACTGACGCACAACACAACCTCCTGCCTCAGCCATTTGCCCTCCACTGGTAGGACCTGGTGCAGCAATTTTGCTGGTGCAACACTTTTTTAAGAGAGCTCCCAAAAGCACCTGCAGGAAGAGAAGGAAAAGGGAAGCTGGTGCAAGGGGATTGAGAAGCTGCGAGTGGTTTCTCTGCCCATGGGGATGTGGCGTGCTGGGGCCTCCCAGCCCCTGCTACCCACACTAGGGATCTGTGAAGGCCTCCTGAGGTAGTGCAATGCCTTGCAGCTGACATGGACTGTTTGTTTTCAGGGACGGGAAGGTCCAAATGGACCTGAAGGGCCTTCGGGGATGAGAGGAGAGAAGGTAAGGACAGAGAAGGTGAGTCTTGAGCTTCCCAGGCAGGGAGAGCCTTGGGGTTGCACTGCTCGCCCGAAGGGAGGGTTTTCCTCCCCTGGGCTGTAGGTGCAAGCACTCCTCCCAGTTTGGCCACTGGCTTTGCCCAGTGGGATGGGGGTTTACATGTCTGCTGCAAGGTGGGAGAAGAGCCTTGCAAGCCCTCCTGCAGGGGCCAGGGCACCGGGCTGTGCAGAGGACCTGCCTGGAGGACCACCACGGCTGCCTGTCCTAATGTTTGTGTGTCCTCCGGCAGGGTGACATGGGAGATCCTGGGGAAGCCGGCATCAGCGGCCTGGATGGTGAGCAGGTACATCAGCTGGGGAGCCCTGTCCTTCCCTTGGCTGGGCTGCTCCAGCCTGCCTCCTCCTGCATGTCTTCTCCGGGGATGGGAAGGGAGGTGGTTGTTGATCCTTAACTAATCCAGAAGGTTAAAGCTGTGTCCACATTAGCTGAGCCGAAGGATTTGAGTGATGTGGTGTAAATGAGCTGTACTAGGGCTGGGCTGTGTTTTTCCTTCCCAGGGACCACCAGGACCACCGGGAGCAGAGGGTCGGCCAGGGCCCAAAGGCGAGCAGGTTGGTTCCTGCTGGGTGCTGGGGGCAATACCACCAGCAGTGCTGGGCTTGCCTGGCCCTGTTGCTGCAGGGGTAGGCAGGCAGGCACCTAAATCCACATGGGGCTTTTTGAAATCCCCCCTCTGGCATCTTTGTGCCTGGAGATTTCTGTTGCTGGGTGTGGTAGTGGGGTCCAGATCCCCTCAAAGCTTTGGTACCTGGTACAAGAAAAAATGGTGCTGCTGTATGGTGAGAAATGATGGGCGGCAGAGCCAGGGTCAGCTGGAAGAGTCATCCAAGAATAATCCTGGTCATCTTTGTCCTGTCCAGGGAGAGGCAGGAACCTGTGGAGCTCCAGGCATCAGAGGGGGCCCCGGGGACCCAGGCGACGATGGGCCAGAGGGGCTGCCGGGGAGGCCTGGGGAGCAAGGAAAGGAGGTATGTGTGCTGGCTGGCACCTTGGTGGTCACTGCTGCCCACTAGCATCCTCTGCTAGGGGATGGGGATGGGGATGGGAAAGGTGTGCCACCCGGTGCACTGGCTCTGAACAACTGCCCGTGCTGTGGCTTCGCCACAGACCAGCTGAGGTACCCCATGGAAGGAGGGAGATGATGCTTTGGGGTCCCCTTGCTGGGGGAGCTGTTGCCTGGCTGTGCTCCATAGTTTGTTCTCACTCGCTTTTGGGCTAGTGTGGATCATGGCTGGGGGTGACCTCCTGGTGCAGGGGAAGCTGTGGGGTCATTTCTTACCCAGCACCAAAATCCCAGCCAGAGGAGGGTGGAGAAACCAATGGAAGTCAGAGCTCGGCTTTTAACCCCTACTGGGATGGGTCTGTGGAGCAGCCACTACATCTTATGCCAATATTTCCCCTCCGGGCAGGGTGACGCTGGTTATGCTGGAAACTCGGGTGAGCCAGGATCACGGGGACAGAAGGTGAGGAGAGCCTCTAACTCTGTCTCTTCTTGCAGCACTTCAGAGACACCCATAGCCTGCTCAGCCTCCACTGCTCAGTTTGGCATGGTGGGCTCAGGAGCAGGCCAAGGGTGTCCGCATGGCTGAGGACTATTTGAGATGCAGGGCTGAGACCTGGCACCAGCACCTCTCCTGAGCACCCTAGGGTGAACTCCTGTCTGTGGCACCCAGTGAGAGGGTGAAACATGTCATCTCCATGCAGAAGCTCATTTAATTGCTATTCCTTTTTCCTTTCTCCGGTTACACCTCTGTCTCCATCCCTGAGCAGGGTGATGCTGGCCCCAGGGGCCTTCCTGGAGTGCCTGGCCCGGGAGCTGCCACAGGGGAAATTGGAGAAAAAGGCCATAAAGGAGAGAAGGGCCAAGAAGGTTTGCTGGCAAGTACAGAGAGGGGTTGCTTCAGCCCACTGGGCTCCCAGTGTCCCAGGCTGACGGTTGGGTGCCGGGTGCCAAGGAGTAGGGCTCACACCTGTCAGGAAACCTTGGGCTCCAGGAGCCACAGAAAATACTAGGAATTGGCAAATCTCCATAATTAGGGAGTTCTGTGTCTCATGGGCATGACTCCAAAATTTGGTCTTGTTGGCACAAAAGGACAGTTTGGACTTGCTGGGCTGTCTGGGTTAGTGCTGCCTCCAGCCAAACCCCAGCCTCCTGCCCCCTGGCTGGGCTGGGACCCTGCTGAGCACATCTCCCTCTGTGTCCCAGGGCCAGGTTGGTGTCACCGGGGCGGCGGGACCTGCTGGAGCCAGAGGACGGTTTGTAAGTTGGATCACATCCCTTCTCCTGTTTCGGCCAGTCATGGACCTGGCTGGGGAACGTGTGTGTGACTGGGAGCACTGGGCAGGGTTGGATCAAGAGGGCTTCTTTGCTTGTGCCCTGAACAGGGTGGGACAGGTCTCCGAGGTCCTCCTGGGCTCGACGGTCCTGAGGGAGTGAAGGTATGGCAGGGTGATGGCTCCGTCCCTTCAATTCTAGATGAAATGCCCTTCTCTGGTCTCTTGCCAAGCTCTGCTTTCTGCCTCTGGCTGATGGGGGACACGGTGGGGCTGGCTGTGGTGGAGGAGCTGGGTCAGACCTGGGCAGGCTGGTGACCTGGCAGACCTGCCATGGGATACTCCCTGCCTTGTTGCTTGAGATACAAAGTCAACAAGGCAAGGAAGGTGTTTTCCAGGAACAGAGATGTTTCCCCTTCTTCCCCAGGGAGATCCAGGGCCACGAGGCATGGATGGACCCATTGGTGCTGCAGGATTAGAGGTACTGATGCCTGGGATTTTGTAGAGCTGGGAGCTGCCAAAGGCTTCCCCAGTGCTTCACCATTTCCAATACAAACCAAAGCCAAAAGATTTATTGCCCCTTAACTGCCGAGGCCAGGGGGCTCAGCAGTGAGGAGGGGTTTTTAATGCCTCTCATCCTGGCACTGACTCCCAAGAGGTACTTGCACGCCCCCACCCCAAAAATCAGGCCATTTCAGTCTGGCACCCAGGGATGCCTTGTGGAAGACCCATTCCTGCTATCGACTTATGTTCGCTCCCACACAGTGCCCAGGTGCTGCCTGGGCACGTGTCTCGGCCAGCTGAACATGGTACAAGGGAGAGGATGCTTAAAATGCCTGCAGAGGGCCTGAGTGTGAAGTACATGGTGGTGACGGGCTTATTTTAAATCCCAAACATGGCTGCAGGGACTCGCTGGAGATGACGGAGTGAAAGGAGATGGTGGCAAGCCTGGTCCAGCGGTGAGTACTGGCCCTGCCCCTGCAAAACTTCCCTGGGAAAGAGGTTTGATGGCAGCAGCAGAGCCTGGGGCTGGGGCTGCGTGTCACCCAGTGGGTGGCCACAAAGAGAGCTCTGCCAGCCTGAATGCTGGGCTGTGTCTCCTGGGTCCTGCCCTGCAATGGCTTTGTAACTGAGTCATTGTTTCCTTGGTTTCCCTAGAGCCAAAGCTCTGTAAAGGCATTTTAATAGAGCTATTAAAAAACGTGCAAAAGTGCTGCAGCAGTTGTGCAATTAACGCTTGGCTGTTGGAGTCTGCCTGGGACAGCTCCAGGGCATTTGGTTTCCCCCTCCTCTGCTTTCAAATCTGCAGGTGTCCATAAGGTCAGAGGGCTCCAGGAACTACCATGTACTCAGGAGCACTTGCGCTACCCTGAGATGCATTTTATGGTCATGGTCCTGGCATGCACAGACCCACAGATGTGTTACTGATGCCCTGCACTTGGCTGCAGGATAAATCCCATTTGCATCCTAGTTTTCCCGTGTTGCAGTGCCACTCTGCCAAGGCAAGATATGTCCTTCACTCAGGCAATTGCTTTGGCTGGGAGAGGTTGGGATGCAGAATAAACTCCAGGCAGATTTTCAAAGCAGACAGCGAGAGCCCTCGCTCAGTGTAGTGGAAGCCCCTTGAAGGGCAGCTGCTCAGACCCTGCTCCAGATGGGGTGTAACTGGTGTCCCATCTTTGTGCACTGCAGGGCGCAGTGGGTGCCCGGGGGCCAGCAGGTGCCCCCGGGCTCCGGGGCTACACCGGGCATGAAGGAGCCAGAGGAGCAGTGGGTGCCAAGGGAGAGCCGGGCCGGCAGGTAACTCCTCTCCCTGCCATGGGGATGGGCAGGGGAAGTCCCTGGGGAGAACAACCCCAGTCCAGATCCCGGGGCAAGGCAGCTGGCTTTGTACTTGTCCTCCTGCCTTCCTCCACATAATCCAGATCTGATACCAGCCTCGTGTTTTGTCCCCACATAAACTCAGGGTCTTCTTGGGCCACCAGGCAAAGCTGGAGCCACGGGGCTGAGCGGCACCAAGGTGAGTGGGCTTCTCCACCTCTGGTTTTTCTCACAGCCCAGGTCTGTGCCACTCTGACAGCCTGCCTGTGATTTGGGTGAATAACCCTGGAGCTTATTTTTTGGAGTTGGGTTGATTTTTTGTTTTCCTTCCTAGGGCCTGGCAGGTGCAAAAGGGGAGCCGGGCCAGCCAGGAAACCTGGGGCAAACGGTGAGGAGTGGGGTGGAGCCATACTGGTTCTCCCTGGCACAGGCAGTGGGATGCTGGGATCTCCCAGCTGCAGCGAGGTCCCACATGAGCAGCATCTCCTGCTCCCACTGAGACACCCCCATGGCCCTGGTCTGCCCAGCCTCGTCCAGACTGGGGCAAAGATCTCAAATGGTGACTTCAGCTTAGAGCATCTTCCTGTGCACACTGTGGCAAGAGCAGGGAGGGAGGCCAGGAGGGGACATCCCTGGCACAGCATCCTTATGGAGGGGTTTCCTTCTCCTTTGGGATTTTAGGGGTCTCCAGGACAAGCCGGCCCTAAAGGGAGGAAAGGTCGCAAAGGAGAAAAGGTACCTATGAAATCCTCCTCTGTGCATGGCACCCGAGGGGGACTGGCCACTAGGCATTGGGTGGCCGAGCCTGAGCTGGTCAACCCCATTATGGCCTATGGAGAGAAACCAGGGGGAATTGCCCCGGGGGAGCCTGCTTCTCCCCACTGTAAAGGCAACTGCGCATCAGTCCCTGACAAACAGGCATTAGATGCCCTTGGGCTGCCTGGGCTGGTTTTTGGGTGAGGGGCTGGCAGGTCTCCCCAGCTTAGCCCCCCCAGCCCCACAGGGCTACCTCCATCCTGGGTCAGGTGCCCTTGAGCGGGGACAGGGGACCTCCCTTTTTCACTGGCCAGCTCTGCACCATGGCCTTGGTGTCCATCTCCAGGGTCCCACAGCACCTGGTGAGCTGTGCCCCCATCTCTATGCAGACAGCAGCCCCTTTTCCCCAGTCCCCGTCTGGGATGTGGCTGCTGGTGACTCAGTCTCCCATCTCTTCTTCCCCCAGGGCGATATGGGGAGTGAAGGGGAAGAAGGGGCCCCTGGAGAAACTGGCAGACGGGTAAATGGCACCGTTGTCCCCATGGAGGGTGGCAGGAGGCATGGGGCTGATGGTTGGAGCCTGCAGAGGTCTCACAGAGACTGTGGGCTCGGCATCCCTGGGCAGGCAACGATGGGGGCTCAGGGTGGCCAGCTTAGTGCCTTTAACAGGCTTGAATTGCTCATGAGTCTTTAATCTGTTGTTCCCAGGGCAAGCAAGGCAAGGTGGGTCACCGGCCCCCGAGAGGCCCCCAGGGACTGAAGGTAGGTTGGCTTTGTCCCACCGGGGCGAGGGCTGCTTTAGCGCTCTGGCAGCTCAGGGGTGCTCCCAAGCCAGGGGGTTGCTCCCACCTGCCCAAGGTTGTGGCTTAGAAAAGGATAAGCCAATATAGGGGCATTGCGTAGCTGGAGGGTTCTGTGTCCCCAGCCCCTTCCAGCCCAAGGAGGGAGTCTCCTTCACCCCGGTCCCTGGGCTGCTTTCCCTGCATCGCTCCTGCCTTGCTCTCATGCCGCACTGCTGTGCCCACCAGCCAGGGTCTTTTGCTTTTGCATTTCAGGGCTGCCCAGGTGACGAGGGACCAGAGGGACCCCAAGGCCCCCAAGGACCTTACGTGAGTATTAGCTTGGAGGTTTTGGGGTGCCAGGGCTCCCCATTTGGCCCCCGTGGGTACCACTGTGCAACACAGCTCTGCAAACAACCAAAGCAGAGACCCATTTAAAACGAGTGCAGTTTGTAGGTGGTTCGTCCAACCATCGCTCATCCATCTCATCTTGCCTTCTCCTCACAAATTAGCATCCCAGCAGTGCATGTGCAGTCAGGCAAATCACATAATTTCTAATATGTTGTTCTAGAGGCCAAATACTTCCCTTCCAGTTAAGTGTCTGATGCCTGGTAGTGCTGAGTGCTTGCAGAGGACTGTCCCCATGTTCCCAGAGAACTGCAGTGGCTGGAGCAACCAGCTACACTGCGGCAGCCAGCATGGCTAAAAAAATCTACTTAAATATTTTTTTAATTACTGGAAACTGTTTTTTCTCCATTTAAAATAAAAATCCCAGCTTTGGAAACTTCACAAAACAAAGCTGGGATGTTCTGCAACCAGCCAAGGGACCTGAACTGCATTTTGAACAGGGTTTGCTGTGAGGGATCCTCCCAAAGGCAAAAGTCAAAGATTTGATGAGAAATTACTCAAGGTTTCTAAAACTGCCTGAAATTCTCAGAATCCTTGCAGCAGCCTAGGTTGTGGTGAGGTCCCTCCTTGCCAGGGAGCCGGCATGAGCAGCTCAGCCTCAGGGTGATGTGGTGCCACACTCTTTCTTTCTTAGGGCATCCCAGGGCTGAAGGGCATGAAAGGAGACCCTGGACCGAAAGGACACAAGGTGGGTGCTGTGCACAGGGCACTTGAGCCTTGGGCACAGCGGGATTCCAGGCACAGGCTGGCATTTAATTTGCTGGGTGCCGTCACTTATTCCCCTCTTCTTGAATCCTGATCATTGCAGCATCCTCCGCTGGGGTTGATCACTGTGTCCCCAGGTGCTGGGAGATGGGACCTTTAGACTTTCTCCAAAACCATGTCCTTTTCCAGCCTCTCCATCCTCCTGGAGTTGCAAACAGCAGCATGTACAGTCTTTTAATCCCTGCTCGCAGCACTGTTGCTGACGCAGCACAGGCACATACCTCCTCTGTGCTGTTACTGATGAGCTGATGGATCCAACCTTGGCCTGAGAAGCCAAGCACATCCTCATGGTCCAATCCGTCAGCCACAAGGCTGTAAATAAGAGTGACAAGCAGTCCCTGGCGGCGGGTAGTTGCTCACATCCTTCAGGAAAATTAAACCCTGGTAATAAATAAAGCTTTAAATTTATTGCAAGCTAAATGAGCAATGGCAGAAGCTAAAGTCCAGAGCACTCAGCAAGGCCAGAGTGGGGGAGAGCAGGCGGAGGGGAGGCTGCGGGCAGCTGCTGTGCTGGGGTTTCTTCCCCTGCTCCACCAGATTTTAGCACACAAGAAATTTTCTCTATTTTTTTGAAGTGTTTCCTGGGAACTTCTGAGGTTTTCTTGAATGTTATTTTAGTCTGGGATAAAATACTTTCAGTTTTGCTTTTGCAGCTGAGCAAGGGAGGCAGATGCTCCATTACTCCTCCTCCTTCCCCAGCAATATCAGTACAGTAATTCCACCAAATCAAAAGGGGTTTTTTTCCCGAAATTTTGCAGCCAGACGTGACTGGGAATTTCCTATTTCCAGCCACTTGCTGGAGGCCAGGAGATGTTTGCCCTGGGGAAATGTCCCCAGGCAGGTATCTCCTGCCAGGGTCAGGCAGCAAGCAAAACTTCTGTTGCCTACCTGATGAAATACCACTGATGGAGTAACTAGAGCAGGGTTCCCGATGCCCGCCCTCTGGGGCAGAGCCCCCTGCCCAGAGGGTGTCCTGCAGGAGTTTCTACCCTCCTGTTTACCACCAAAGCTTTCCTGACTCTCTCCTAGGGTGAAAAGGGCAGCATGGGTGACCTGGGCCAGCAAGGGGACGATGGCTTCAAGGTGTGTGAAGGTTTTTGCTCTTGTCCTCCCTCCTCTTTGTCCCTTGTCACCCTGTGTGACACTCTGCCACACCTCTCAGGGCAAGCCAGGACCCCACGGCATCCCTGGGAGGCCGGGACCAAAGGGACAGCAGGTGAGGACAGGGTGGAGGAGAATGGGAGGAACTGAGATGAGTATTGGGGGTGAATTCCTCATCTTTCTGGGCAATATCCACCTGGGGAAGGGGCTGCGTTGTGAAAGAACATAGGGCTGGGGGATGCTCCGTGCAGTGCCCTGAACTCCTCTGGTGTCTTTGCAGGGCAACACTGGCCCCCCTGGCCCACGGGGATACCCCGGCTTCCCCGGGGTGCCGGTGAGTCCTTTGCCCTCCCAGCAGGTTTGGGGTTTGCTCCTCATCTTGCAGGAGTTACACTGGGATGGGGCTTCAATCCTGCCTGCCTCCCTCTTAGCCTGGTCTTGTCCTTCTCTTCCAGGGCTTGTCTGGACCCAAAGTAAGTAGGGGGGAGTGCCTGGAGCTGAGCTCAGCCCTGCTGCAGGGCATTCTCCCCTCCTGCTTTCTCCCTGGGGTGCAGGGTGGCCCTGTGGGGCACCCCAGGGTGCTGCTTGGCGTGGCAGCATCTCGTTGCCTTGCTTTTCTTCCCTCCTTCGGCAGGGGCTGAAAGGCTTTCCAGGGCTGCCAGGACCCAGGGGCACACCAGGCCTGCCGGTAAGTGGAGCCATGAACATCCATTGTGCCAAAATTTGGGTTCCTTGCTCCCCCAAATTTGGCAGCGAGGTCCCACCATGCCATGCGGATGGCTGGCCACTGGCGCCGCTGGCGGAGCTGCAAGCATGGCGGGGGACTATGGGCAGCAGCCAGCATCACCAGCATTGTCATTGTCACCCAGGGTCTCGCCGGCCCCCCTGGTCCCAGTGGACCCACACTGATGCTGTCCAGGGAGGAGCTGCAGGTGAGTGCATTGGAGAGGCAATACTGCGTGGGGCGAGAGGTTTCCATCCCTTCCCCCCATTCATTGGGTGCCACCCGGGGGGAAGGACCTGACAGTGATGCTGTCCCATGTCCCACTGCTCCTGAGGTCCTCTGAGCACAAGGACCAAGGTCCTTGCACAAAGAGCAAGCAGATATAGTTAATCCCTCTCTCACCATGCTTGTCCTCTCCCCTACATATCCCGTCCCCTCCCTGAGCACCTGGTGATGCTCCTGGCCAAAATAAGAGGGCGGGGCTAATGCTAGCTTGGTTATATCCCACACTTTCTTTCAGCACCTAATTTACTCCTCCGACCGCCTGAATCACACCGCAGTCTGGGCTCTGCTGGACACCCTGAGCCAGGAGCTGCAGGCCCTTGTTGAGCATCCCAACGGCACCAAAGCCAACCCGGCGGCCACCTGCAAGGAGCTGCTGCTGGCTTACCCCAGCCTGCCTGATGGTACTGGGGTGCAGATAGGGTCTCCCCCATGTTGGACCTGCATCTAGCCAGCCCTCCCTGCACTGGGACAGCGTGGGGAGGGCTGGCTGGATCCAGGGTCAACACGGGGGAATGGGCAGCTCTTTGCAATTAAGAAGGGATGAGGATTTGGAGGATGACCTCAGCTCAGGGTTTCATGGGCATCCCTAGAGCAATGGGATGGCATCCAGGCTGCATCCCAGGAGGATGGAGGTTGCAGCCAGGGATGTGCCATGAGCTGAGCTGGGATGGCTTCGCGTGGCATCCTCCCCATGCCAAAAATTGGGTGCCAGGAGCTCCCCTCTGCCTCCCTCTAGGGCAATACTACATCGACCCCAACCAGGGCAGCCCCCAGGATGCACTGGTGGCCTTCTGCAACTTCACGGCAGGGGGAGAGACCTGCATAGCCCCCATCCACAACCAGGTAGGGGGTGGCTTTCTTGGGGCACCTCCAGCCCCGTGTGGGGGAAGGATTCCACTCCAGCTCAGGGTGGGGAAGGATTAGGGGGTTGGTGTGGCTGGAGAAGGGACAGTGTGGCTGGTCCCTTGCCGTGGTGACCGCTGCCATCGCAGGGAGCTGTTGGAGCAGTTTGGGGTGAGGATCCTGGTCACAGTGTGACCAGGCTGCAGGGACAGGACACATGCATGGGCTGGTATAGCTGGATTCTTGTCCTGGTGGTGCCACCGTCCCCTGCTGGGACAGCATGACATGGTCCCCCCCTCCCTGCAGGTCCCCATCAAGGCTTGGTTGAGCACCTATGCCTCTGAGGACACCTTTGAGTGGTTCAGCACCCTGCCTGGGGGCTTCCTGGTGAGTGCCCAGCCGGGACATGAAGCCTATCTCATGGGATTGGGGGTCTCCTAGTGCCTGTCCCGCTGCGGTGGGGCAATGCCTGGGCACAGGGTCCCGCTGGCTGTGCATGGGGGGACACACCACCTCCCTCTGCAAGACAATCCAAACCAGGGGTTTAGCAGAGAGCAGAATCCTGCCCAGTTTTTGACTGGGGGGAGCACACACCCCTCCAAGCAGCCCCCACTACCTGGTTTTCTCTCTCACTGCCCCTGCAGCTGGAGTATGCAGGGGCCAGCCCGGTGCAGCTCCGCTTCCTCCGCCTGCACAGCCGCCTGGCCACCCAGAAGGTCTCCTACTCCTGCAGACCGGCCCCTGAAAAGGGCCAGCCCCAACCGGAGAAGGAAATCCGCTTCCTGGCTGACTCCCGGGAGCAGAGCTATGCAGCCAGCCTGCAAGGCTGCGTGGTAAGCTTGGCCATGGCCAGACCCTTTTCTCTGCCTGGAAGAGCCCCCTGACATTTGCAGAGCCCCTCAGCATGTGTTTGCACCCCCAGGGTTTGGGATAGACCTGGCTTCACATGGTGGGATGGAGAGCATCCTCTCCCCAGGCCCAAGGAGCTGCCCTGGTGGTGGGGAGCAGGCTGGGATGTGGCAGGGGATGGGGTGGGCTCTGGGGGACGGGGGGAAGCCACCTCCCTGGAGAAGCCACGCAGGCTGGAGACCTGGCTCCTGCAGGACTGTTGGGTGAATCAAGGAGCAACCGGAGCAGCAAAGGGGATGGTGGGTGCTTTGAGAGGGTCCTTCAGGCTGACAGGCCAAGGGTTTCAGTGCCACTCAGCTGCTCCCGGTGCTTGTTTCAGCTGGACAACGAGTCCTCCATCACTGACACCATCTTCCAGTTCACCACGGAGGAGCTCTCCCTGCTGCCCCTGCGGGACCTGGCCGTCTTTCACAACGGTGATGCCTCACACCAGTTTGGTTTCACAGTCGGACCAGTTTGCTTCAGCTGAAACTGGTGACACCCAAACCGGGCCAGCTGGTTCCTTCCCCACCCAAGAACGGCCCCACTGGGGAAGCATGCAGAGGCGAGGGGTGGCACAGGGCTCCCACCCACTCCCCGGAGCTGCTGATCCTCTTTTTGAGATATGTGTTTGTAGCTGCATTATGCCATGGACTACGCTTCCTTCTGGAGTAGAAGAATATTGTTTACAAAAGTCATTTCTCTATAAATTATATATATTATATATATATATATATATGAGAAGGTGTGAATTTAATGACTGATTGGGGAAGGCTCATATAATTATAACCACTAGCAACTGTCTGCTAAAGAAAAAAAAAAAAAAAACAAGCAAAAATACTGCCAGCTTGGGGAAAAAAGGGAAGGAAAGGGGCTTTTCTTTGCCTCAGTCAAGCACACAAAGGCATGGACCCTCATACCCCTGGGACAGGGCAGAGAAGCAGCCTTGGAGAGCCCTGGCAGCCCCGGCGGGCAGGTCCAAGCCGTGCTGCCCGCTTTCCACAGGGCAAAGCGACTGCAGGCTGCTGCCCTCAGCTGCTGCAACCCCCAGCAGCTCCAGCCCAGCCAGGAACCAGGGACTGCAAAGGGGCAAAGAATATAAATTCTCTAGTCCTGGCTCTGTTTTAGGTCTGCAACTCCTGCAGGGGTCAAAGGGGCTTTAGTGGGTTAGAGCTGGTTACTATAGCAAGACTGTGCTACAAGGCAGCATCGCCCTGGTCAGGCAGCGACAGGAGTTTAAGCCGTTTGGCTCCCGTGCTGAAGCACTGCTACTTACCACTTTACTTCTGTTGTTCCCAGCAGTGTTTCCCTTGCCTCTCTAACCATCTCGCTATCGCTGAGCTGCTTGGCCCCAGGCGGGTACAGGCAAGTCAGAGGGCTTTACATGTGGCATCTGAGCCATAGCTGTATTGCCAGCACCCCCATTTCTCTGGTGCATGACCCCAAACCTCCCAAATCTCAGCTGGCTTTGTGCTGCACCACTGGCTTTCTCAGCGCCCTTCGCTGCTCAGGCTCTCAGGCAGAGCTTGCCCTCCTTGTCCTGCAGCACGTGTGCCCAGGCTGCCTGCGTCGTGCCCAGGGGCCAGTGCTGAGGTTGGGCATCGATGCCAATGCCAGCGGAGCAGTGCGGCCGCTGGGCCGGACCCTGCACCAGGGGCCAAGGAGAGCAGCAGGCACAGCCTTTCCAGGGCCCCCAGGCCCTAGGGAGCAGTTTAAGCAATGCCACATCGCGGTGCGTGCAAGCGGCAGTGCTGGTCCCCGGCGTAGCATGCTGTCCTGGGGTGCAGTAGCTGTCCCTGCTGTGCTCTGTGGCACCAGCCGTGCTGGCCAAGGGAGTGGCCACGGGGCAGCACCCGGCCAACACCCACTTCCAGGCAGGGGCTGAGCGCCTTGGAAAGGCTTTTTCTGCTCTGGCAGTTAATTTCTGTTTGCTGCGATATTCTGGTTGTCGTGTGGGCACCCCTCTGTAAAACCACTCCCATCTGCCCTGCAAGGGTGGGATGCCAGTCCTGGCCCTGCCCGCGGGCCTTTCCTCCCCCCGCCCCTGCGAGACCCCCTCGGCGATGTCCCCTCGCCTGCAGCCATGCCAGGGGGACATGCGGGTGCATCGTCGTGGGTGCAGCCAAAACCCCAGTCCCTGCCAGGCAGAGACTTCCCTTCCCCGCAGGGAGGTGAAAGGGGAAGAGGAGCTGCTTGCGGCCCAGCTGGCGGGGAAGCGGTCGGTTCCTGCCGCTGCACGGCTGCCTGCAGCGCCGAGGGTCTGGCACAGCCCGCGGGTGCCGGGTGCTGCTGAGAGAGACCCTATGCAGCAGATTGCAAAGGGAAAATTAAATTCCAACTCAAGGCATGTGTTAGAACCTGCGGAGAGAAGCAGAGCAGACTGTTACATGACAGCAAACACATTTTCTCAGGGCAGAATTTTTTTCTTTCTTTTCCCAAATTGCTCATTTTACCAGAATTTTCTGCTGTGTTTTCGCAGAGGAGAAAGCGGCACGCACAGTCCACACCTCACCTCACCCGCTGGCCATGCTGGCCACAACCCAGAGGAACTTCAGCTGCCAAAAAAATTGTGTGTCCATTTTTGATGGAAACTTTTCAGGAAAGATTTTAAAGAGAAGTAGCATACTGGTGGATTTATCCAATATTTTTTCTTAATTCAAGCAGCAAACACACCCTGAATAACTCCAGTTCCACCTCTCTGGCCATAGGAAAAATACACTCACTACTAAAAGCGGGGGTTTTTTGCCTACACCCTGTATCTCCTTCCAAAGCAGGGAGTCCCACATAAATCTGCTGGCAGGCACTGGGTGTCTTTGTGGGCATCAACACCCATTTGCACTTGGGGAAACAGAGGTAGGGGCAGCTCCAGCGCTGCCTCCTCCTGCTCCCCCGTGTGCTGGAGATGTCCAGAGTGTGCCAGCAAGGAGCAAGCACTCGCGTGCTCTTGATAAAGCCGCAGCTAGGAAGCAAAGTTCCCCTTCATTCTGTCCTGCGTCTCTCTGGGAAAGGCCCAGGAAAAAACCCTTCCCTATTTTGCAGCTGCAGGGCAGCTGGGCTTGCAAACACTTGGTGCTACCCTGCTCTCCTGCTGCCATGGAGAAAACCAGCAGAAACAACCGTGACCGCTTTGAGGGGCCTTGTGCTAGTGATTAAGGGATTGAGAGCAGCCCTGAGGAGAAGGACTTGAGGGTGCTGGTGGGTGAAAAACTGCACATGAGCCAACAATGTGCGCTCGCAGCCCAGAAAGCCAGCCGTGCCCTGGGCTGCATCCCCAGCAGCGTGG